>RCUC01137628.1:0-15724 GCA_003697995.1 Taxidea taxus jeffersonii | reverse complement strand
AAGTGCATTTGGGTTGTTCCAAATTTTCAACTTTATGGATAATATTGCCATAATCTTATTCATAAGTCTGCTGGTACCCCTATGTATACCTTACTCTTGAGGCTATTTCTACATGTGGAATTACTGGATATATACTTAGCCATTGTAGTGCTAGACAGTTTTTTAAAGTACTTGTACAAATGCATATACCCTCCAGTAGTGTATGAGAATGCCAATTACTCAACTTTTTTGCAAATATGTGGTTTTGCCACTTAAAAAATATTACATATTCTAATAGAAGTTCAATGGGATTTTATTGTGATTTTATTTAATTTTTTAAGAGATTGATTTATTTTAGAAAGAGAGAAAAGCATAAGTGTGGGAAAGGGCAGAGGGAGAGAATCTCAAGCATACTCCCCGCTAAGGAGGAAGCCTGTCATGGGGCTCCATCCCACACCCCACAAGATTGAGACCTGAGCTGATACCCAGAGTTGGCCACTTAACCCACTGAGCCATCCAGGCACCCACATTTTACTGTGATTTTTAGAGTGAATTTCCTTACTGAATAAATGCTGAAGTACTTGTTTTATCTTTTTCATTAGTCACTTAGATATTCAGGACCTTTTTTCTCCTATGAGAACTGTTTGTTAATCTCTTGAAAAATTTTATTTGGATGCTCTCTTATTAATGATTTGCAGGAATTCTTTGTATCTTCTTCATATGGGTTGTTAATCAGATATATGTATTGTAAATATCTTTTCCATTCAGTGATCTCCCTTTTTCCTTATTATGACTTTTGATAAGCAAAAGATTTACTTTTAATACAGTATCTCTGTTTGTCAGTCTTAACCTATATGACTAATGCTTTTGTGTCTTAAGGAATATTAACCCTCTCAGGACAGGAAGATATTCTTTTAACAGTTTTTCAAAATATTTTTATAATTTTTCCTTTCCTATTTAGGTATATTATTCACTTGAAATTGACTTAATTAGACATAGAAAATCAAGTCTTTTTTTTTTCCATATATTGACAACAAGTTTATTAAAGACCATTTTTGAAAGAACCATCTTTCTGCTACTAAATTTCAGTGGAAACTTTAGTACAGATTAAATTACCATATGTATGTAGTTATGTTTGTGGACTCTTCATAATTTTTTATTGGTCTTTCTATCTGTAGTTTTATAAAGCTTATGTATCATTTTTATTCTTCAAAAGTGTCTTCACTAAGACCACGGATACCTGGTCCTTTGCATTTCCATGTAAAGTTTAAAAGTGGCTTTGTAAACCAGAAAATATTGACATATAAGTAGTTTTCATTTATAACATTACTCAGTTTAGGGAAAATTGACATCTTTATAATATTGAGTCTCTCAGCTTATGACCATGGCATACTGACATATTCATTTAAATTTTAATTGTTTCAATGACATGTTTTAGTTTGTCCTTTTTAGAGGCCATGAATTACTTGTCTTTATTCACTTAAGACCATTTTTTATGGTAGAAATTTAAATATTCTTTTCTAATTTATTTTTTTTTCCAGATCTGAAAATACAGATTTTTTTTGTTTTGTTTTGGTGTATTTACACTGCATGTGAAATCTTGCTAAATTCACCTATCAAGGCCAGTACTAGTTTAGGTCAAATCACATGAAACTGCTTTTATAGCAGGTAAATATTCAAATATCAAAATTTTAGTATGGTTTAACATAATAGTTTTTCTATAGATTCTTTGGATTTCCTGTATACACAGTCAAATCAAATGTGATATGATTTTCTTTCTTTCTTCTTAGTACTTACATTTTTAAATTTCCTTTGGTTGTTTTATTCTAGTATCTGTGACTTCCAGCATAATACTGGGTAGAAGAGGTGATTCTTATTTTCTGCCCCACATCAAGAAAAATAAATATTTTATCAGCAATTATGACATTTTCTATAGGTTCTAAAATACAATCTTTATCAGATTAAGGAGACCACCTTTAATTCCTATTTTTCCGAGAGTTTAAATCATTAAATCATAAATATATGTTAAATTTTATAAAATGTTTTACAATTTTATTAAAATGATATTGTGATACCTAACTGTATATCACCTTACACAGGAAAATGGATGCCTAGATAACTAAGTAAAACATTGTTTCTGGGTATCTCTGTGAAGGTATTTCTGGAAATGATTAGCATTTGAGTTAGTTGACTAAGAAATGAAGATTGCAGATGGTCATCATCTGATCAGCTTAGGGCCTGAAAGAATAAAATGGTGGAAGAATGACAAATTTGCTTTTTGCTTGAGCTGGGACATCTATCTTCTTCTTGCCCTTGGTTCTTGAGAATTTGGACTCAGACTTGGACTTACACTATTAGTTGCCCTGGTTCTCAGGCATTAGGACTTAGATTGAAATTATACCACCAGCTTTCCAGATTCTCCAGTTTACAAGCAGCAAGTCATAGAATTTCTTGGCCTCCATAAGACCAAGAATCTGTAGATACAGATGTAGATATAGATGATACAGATAGATCTAGATCTCCAGTTGGTTCTTTGGGGAACTCTAACACGTATTTGATACTAAAACTAGAGTGTTATGGTAACAGGTAACTAAAAATGTGGAAGTGGCTTTGGAAGTGGGTAATGGTTAGTTAGACACTATAAGAGTTTTGAAGTACATGCTGTAGAAAAAGCAAGCATTGCCATGAATGGACAATTCCTGTGAGGACTCAAAAGAGGAAAGTTGTATACAAAGCCTCCATATTTTAGGAAAATACATAAATAATCTGGGACAGAATATTAGTAGATATATGGACAGTAAATGACATTCTGACAAAGTCTCAGGGGGGAATGAGAAAGATACTAGAAACTGAAGGAAAGGCAATTCGCATTATAAAGTGGCAAAGAACAGGGCTGAATTCTGTTAGTGTCCTAGTATTTTGTGAAAGACAGAATGTGTAAGAGATGAAATTGGATATTTAGCTGAAGATATTTCTAAACAATGTGATGGAAGAGAGCTCTGATTACTCTTTTTTAGAATATTTTATTTATTTATTCTAGAATGAGAGAGCATGGACTGGGGTGGCGGGAGCAGGTAAGGAGAGAAAGAATCCCAAGCAGACTCTGAGTTGAGTTCAGTGACTGATTCAGGACTTGATTCCATGACCCTGAGATTATGACCTGAGCTGAAATCAAGAGTCAGATGCTCAATTGACTGAGCCACCTAGGCACCTTGATTTCTGGCTACTCTTGACTACCATAGAAAAATTTGAGAAGAGAGAAATACTTTAAAGATCTATATGCTAACAAGAAGGGATTTGGAAAACTCTCAGCCAATCCCTATTGTAAATAATAAGAAAGCCTATTCAGGAGAGAATACTAAGGGTATGGCCAAAAGACATTTTGATAACATTAGTTAACCACTTCAACAGAAACCATGAGCTATTGTTCCAGAAAATGAAAGAATGCAGCACTTAGGGATCACCAGCACCTATGGGACCCCAACTCACTGTCTACAACTACCTGGCATGGAGGAATGCCCACCCCATAGTCTGGTGCTGATTTTTAGCTGCCCCAGGTGTGGCTTCAGTAGGTCCCAGTGAAGCACAGGTCATGGTCACCATTCTTCTGGAGAGCACAGATGGAAAACTGGTAGTGTCTATGCTGTGCCATCTATGCCAGCATGCAGAGTACACAAGTATAGTTGCTTCCACCTAGTTTTCAAAGAATACCAAGGCAGAGAGCCCCTGTGCAGCTGTTCCACAAAACTGTTGGGGCGGGGCCACCTGGAACTTTAAGGGCCCAATCCCCACTCAGCTAATCTCACAGGGCATTGAGCAAAGGAGGATCATTCTCATGCCTTAAGGTCTATTACAGTTTGCCCAACTGGGTTTTGGATTTACTCAGAACCTGTTACTCATTTTTTCTTTCCCTGCTCTTCCATTTGCTGGGAATATCTAGCCAATTCCTCTTCCATTACATTTTAGAAGTAAAAAACATATTTGATTTCACAGTTTCACAGCTGCAGAGAAATTTGCCTCAAGCTAAATTGTGCCTTGGGTCTTACCCATATCTGACCTAAATGATATTAAATGAGACTTTGGATTTAGACTTTGAAGTTGATGCTGGAATATTTTAAGACTTTTGAAACTATCTGGATAGAATGAGTATTTTTGGCATGTTAGAATGACATGGAATTGGGGGGTCAGGAGGAATACTATAAATTTAATGTTTGTATCCCTCTCCCAACAAATTAATATGTTGAAACCTGATCTCCAATGTGAAAAAGGTATTTGGAGGTAGGAGCTTTGGGAGATGATTAGGTTGTGAGGGTGTAGCAGTCATGTGTATGATTAATGTTTTATAAAAGAAGCTCTAGAGAGTTCTCTTCCTGCTTCCAACATTTGATGACACAGTGAGAAGATGGCCATTTATATCACCCTTATCAAGTATTAGTAAGAGCCCTTTGGACTACTTCCTCTTGATATGCAGTGGTATGATTCAAGTGAGTTACCAATGAGGATTTTGTGTGTGCCAATGGTTGGTTCCCAGCCCCACTGTGCTAGCAATTCAAAAGGCAATTTCCTGTTTGTCAGTACTGGCCATGGTTTTCTTTTGAACCCTGACTTTTCCTGCTTTCTCAACAACTGTGGACAAGATCTGACCTAGATTACCCCACCCATCTTCTCTACTATCACAGGTCTGTAATCATGCCTTCTCTGGTGAGATCTGAATTCAAGCCCTGAGATTTATCTTCTTTTTAGGATATTCTCCCTCAGCCCCAGGATGGGTATTCTTTACATTACCTATTTCTCCTTTACAGAAAGTCCCTTTTTATCATTAATGATTCTTTATATTGAACACTCTCTTTTCAGAGTACTGTGTGGTTTCTGTCTTCTGATTTGATCCTGACTACAAGAGGAAGGAATAAATATTGAAATTTTGTCTATTTTCTCTGCATTACCAAGTGGAATTTTTGTAAGTGAAATATATCAATCTGGGAAGTTTGTCTCTTAATGCATTCTTTTTTCTGAAATAACATCCCAAGGAATTCATCACACAGTGAATGTTAAGGGATAACCATATAATAATATAGTTAATGTCCATAGCAATTATATTTATAATTGAAACTTTTAAACTTAAAACTTTTAAATCTTAAACTGAGAATTTTTTCTTCATATTTAGAATACAAGACAAAGTTCACACCACCTGAATTTCTAAATAGTCATAAGTGATAGACATGATTTTCCAGGCAATTAAAAATAACTTTCATGAGCACTGATCAAATAGAAAATTGAAAAGGTTGATTAATAGTAATTAGTAGTTAAAAGTTGATTAATAGTAAATAGTAGCAGTGATAATAATCATAAAACATTTATATAATTTTCTTGGCAGTACAATTTTATCACATATATTTGGCATCACCACTAAGAATATCATCTTTCATATTTTTCATGGAAAATTATTCTCTTTTTGGAAATAGGAACCTAATTTTACCTACGTTCTATTGTAAGGCAACCAAGAATATCAGAATTGCATACATAGTTTGGGAATGCAAAGTAAGACCAATACTGGTGTTAATAAAAATAGAAAAAAAATCACTGCTATGTACCTCCCAAGTTTTATCAGTTTTTTTGTGTTGCTAAAGTTCTAGGCAATAGGTCAGTAGAGGGTTGCTGAACACAGTGTTTTTCTGATAATGCAATCTTTCCTAACTTGTTATTAATTTTTCTATTATTTTCTGGTAAAACAGCAGGGGTTGAAAGGGAAAACCAGCCTACTGTTTGAAGAGAAAAATTAAAGGACTTAAGATATTGATGAACTAGTGAAGTGACTAATTTATCCCTATACTTCTTACCTCTAGAGTTCTTGTTAGTTGAGGATATTTACTTTGTTTCCATTACATGCAACTTGGTGTGATTCTGAATTAATACAGTTAAGAAATACCATAACTGAAATCATGGCAAACTCTAGGTCATTAGAAAATTACTAAAACTGAAGGTATATATTGTGTCTTTCAAACTTGGTTGCACATTAAAATCATCTGGTAGGGGTGGGGATATTAACCACCATTTAAAAAAAAACTGTTCTGGAGCAAAGTCCATTAATAGGTATTTTTGAAAAGCTCTCCAGAGTTTAATATTCAATCAATGTATAGCCATACTGGTATTATATTCTGAATAAATCTTTGTGGATTGATTATGTTGCTTCTGAATACTAGGGTGAGGTTCAGAAAGGTTAAGGTACATCAATGAATTCATTCTGAGAAATTTCTTTTGAGTATGATTTTAAAATGTTGGCATTGTTTATATGTGTTTCATCAAAAACAAGTATTCAGCAGAAAACAAACAATTTAAATTTCTTTAACCTACGATCCCAATTTTTTTTATTTATCTGGCAGATTTTTTTTTTCACCATGAAAATATCCTTTTTTCCCAATAGTGGTTGGTTTATTATAAGTTCTAAATTCATTGTAGTGAAAAAAAAAAAAAAAAAAAACTATGCCTGCAATGGAAGTGCCAGCTTCTAAATTGTTTCCATTTCATTTCTGGATTTGGAATCATAATGATGTAGAATCCACTACCAAATGTATAGCATTGCATTTTCTAACATACAATGATTAGGTACCTCCTGTTGGATATTTTAGTGCATTTAATAGAGTCAAAATGATTAAAGGCACTTTTTTCGAATGGCTGACTTTCCTTACATATTTTTTTTATGATAGCAACTTCAGTAAGATTTTTGGTCCATCTCAATATGCACCTGATTAACCAACTGGATGTCAGCTGCTTTGGAATCTTCCTGACATTAGAAATGCAAATGCTTCTTAGAAGTCCTAGGAGAGTTAGTTGCAGGCAATGACAGCTAAAAAGTGGGAAGCTAGGTGGACTGATAATCAGATGGCTCTTGTAGAGTATGTTCTCAGCCAGATGGAGATCAACAAGTTTTAATTATAAAGTCAATGCCTACTAAATTCTTAAGGACACTATATTTTTTTACATAGTACACTATCTTCTGTATTGATGCTAAAGATAAAGTATTTAAAAATAACTAAATATTTACTTTAGATATTAAAGGACACCTACCTTTGGATCATCTCAGTGACATTATAGAAATTCTGGGCAACATATAGGGTGATCCAACATCAACCAAATTATCAATACATAGGGGAACAGTGTCATCACTCATTCAATATCAAGTTACACTGACATCACATTGACAAGTTAATTAACAAAATAATGAGCTTTATATATTTGACAGAAATTCAGTCTAATGGATTTTGCTTTGATAACTAGAGAGGCAGGCAGCCTACTTTTTGTTTGAGCAGAAGCTTTAATAAGTCAAATTATACTGTATGATGAACTTTAAAAGTGCTACTACATGTTTGGTCAGGTCAAGAGGGTTGTCTCAACTGATATATTACAAAACTATAAAAGTAGCTTCTTGGAATACAATATTTAACTGAATTGGTGTTTTAAAGTAATAGATATAAGAATTGAGTAAAGATCTCTCTTTCTGTCCTGCACACACACACACACACACACACACACATTTTCTCTCACACACCCACACGTACACACACAGATCAAAACTCGAGCCAAAACATTAAAGTTCTTACTCGGGGAATAACACAATATAAACATTCACTGTAGGGTGAAAAAGACATTAAATAAACCAATATAGAAGGTGGAGTTAAGAGGAGCAAAATGTTGAGTTAATGAATCAAGGGAGCAATTAAATTTGTGAAAAATAAAAAAATACAGAATGGCAAGAATTGGGCTCAGAGATATGGGGTGGGGTTTGAAGAAGTGAAAGAAAACAGTTATCATCCAGTTACATATATAAAACAGGTGTACAAAGGAAGACAGAATATTAATACTAATATTATAAATTAGTGAATGTCATAAAGGAATAAAAAGTATTTTAGTTTTGAGCTCAAGGGGTTGAGACAGAGGATAATTTGGTGGGTGCAGGTGTTAATTAATGAATACTAGAAGGTACATCAAGAGAAAGAAGGAGATGCTAGAAGCATAGCTGCTTAACATGAAAGCTGCAGATGTGGTGTGATAGTTCTTTCATGCTTTTATAAGTTAAGGATTTCTATACTGTGATAGGCCATCCACTTAAGCAACTCATCATGAAACATTAGAAGGCCAGGGAGAGAATGAGCACCTGCCTAATGAGCCAGAACAATTGAACCAACCCTTGTTATCCATGAGGAGATAGAATAAAGGAAACAATTAAGAAACCCCTTTCCTTATACAAAAGAACCAATCAGAAATGAAAGAAATCAATAACTGACACAAAAAATACACTAGAGGTAATCAGTAGCAGATCAGGGTATGCAAAGGAATGAATCAGTGATCTGGAAGACAGGGTTATGGAAGGCAGCCAAGCTGAACAGCACAAAGAAAAAAGGATAAAAAAAAATGAGAATAGGTTAAGAGATATCAGTGAAGTCAAGTGGAATAACATTTGCATTATAGGGATCCCAGAAAGTAAAGAGAGAGTAGGGGTTAGAAAATTTATTTGTAGGAATAATAACTTAAAACTTCCTCAATCTGGGGAAGGAAATGAACATTCAGGCCCAGGAAACACAAAAGCCCCTAAGAAGAAGCCCCACGTGTCAACAATAAGACATATAATAATTAAAGTGCAAAAAGTGATAAAGAGAGAATTTTATTTTTTAAAATATTTTATTTACTTATTTGAGAGAAAGAATGAGAGAGACAGAGAGCATGAGAAGAGGGAGGGTCAGAGGGAGAAGCAGACTCCCTGCCAACCAGAGAGCCTGATGTGGGACTCAATCCCAGACTCCAGGATCATGACCTGAGCTGAAAGCAGCTGCTTAGCCAACTGAGCCACCCAGGTGCCCCAAAGAGAGAATTTTAGAAGAGAAAAGAAAATAGTTACATACAAGGGAAACCACAGAAAGCTATAAGTTGTTTTTACCAGCAGAAATTTTACAGACCAGAAGAAAATGGCATGATTTGAAATGAAAAACAAAACAAAACAAAACAAAGCAAAAAACAAAACCTGCAAATGAGAATACTCTAGTTGGCAAGATTATCACTCAGAATAGAAAGAGGTAAAGAGTTTCCCAGAAAAACAAAAGGAAAGGAGTTCATCACCAATAGAGAAACCTTATAAGAAATGGTAAAGGGAATCATTGAGTGTAACGGAGAGGTCAGAATCAGGAGTAAGAAAATTAAGAAAGAAAAAAAAAATCATAGGTAAATGCAAACATATAATAAAAGTAATAATCACTTATGAAACCTGTATGGAGGTTAAAATGCAAAGAAGTAAAATCATCTTACCTATAAAAATCAATCAAGGAATGGGAATGCATAAAATAAAAGAATGTAAAGAATGGCATGAAACATGTGAGGGAATAAAAATTTAGTGTTTTTAGAATGGGTTCAAACTTAAGTGACCAATTTAGGTTGGGTTCAACTTAATATAGACTGCTATATGCATGTGATGTTATATATGAACCTAATGGTAACTGCAAATTCAAATCCTGTAATAGGTACATCAAAACTTAAAAAAGGAGAAAGAAAAGAAAAGCATCCAAATGTAACACTGTGGAAAGCAACCAAACCACAAAGGAAGAGAGAAAGAGAAGAAGAAAGGATCAGAGAAGATCTACAAAAACAACAAAAAACACATATCAAAATGGCATAAATACATACTTATTAATAACTACTATTAATATAAATGGAATAAATGCTACACCCAAAAGACAGGGTGACTGAATGGTTAAAAAAAAAAAAAACAACTACTATCTACATAAAATTCACTTCATACCTAAGGACACATACAGGTAGAAAGTGAAGAGATGGAAAAATATTTGACATACAAATGGAAGTGAAAAGGGAGCTGGAGTAGCTTGTATAGGACAAAATAAACTTTCCAACAAAAAGTGTAATGAGACAAAAAAAAAAAAGATACTACAAAATGATAAAGGGAACAATCCAAAAAGAAGATATGATGTCTATATATATCTATGCACCCAGCACTAGAACAACAAAATACATACTGCAATTATTAACAGTAGTAAAGAAATTGAATGTAATACAATAAAAGTAGGGAAACTGAACACTGCACTTACATCAATAGATAGATCATTCAGGCCAAAAACCAGTAAGGAAACAACAGCTTTGACTGACATGTTACACCAACTGGATCTACAGGACATTCCACTAAAAAACAGTACTTTACATATTCTTCTCAAGTGCACACGATTCTCCATAGAAGATAATATGTTAGGTCATGGAACAATTCTCAATAAATTTAAAACTGTTGAAATAATATGAACTATATTTTTTCTGATCACAATATTATGAAATTAGAAATTAATCACAAGAAAAAAATCTGGAATGAGCACAAATACATGGAGGCTAAATACTAAACAATAATCTAAAAGGAAATCAAAATTACATGGAAACAAATGAAAATGAAAACACAGTGGTTTAAAGTCTTTGGGATGTAGCAAAAGCAGTTCTAAGCAGGGAGTTTATAGCAATATATGCCCACCCCAAGAAACAAGAAAAATCTCAAACAATATCACCTTACACCAAAAGGAGCTATAAAAGGAGCAGAGAAAGACCAAACAAGTAGAAGGAACATAATAATAAAGATTAGGGCAGAAATAAATGAATTAGAGACTAATAAAAAAAATAGAATGGATTGTTGAAACAAGGACCTGATTCTTTGAAAAGATATGCAAAATTGATAAACTTTTAACCATACTCATCAAGAAAAAAAGAGAGGACTCAAATATATAAAATTAGAAGTAAATGAGGAGATGGAATATCTAAGTAGCTTAATCAGTTGAGTTTCCGTCTCTTGATTTTGGCTCAGGTCATGATCTCAGGGTCATGGGGTTGGGCCCTAGTTAAACTCCATGCTCAGTGGGGAGTCTACTAGGGATTGTCTCTCCCTCTGCCCCCCCCAACATGTATGCTCTCTCTCTCTCCCCTCTTTGTCTCTCTCTAAAATAAATAAACAAATGTTAAAAAAATAGAAAGAAATGGGGAAAAATAACAATGGGTACCACAGAAATACAAAGGATTATGAGAATATTATAAAAGTTATATGCAAGAAATTAGACAACGTACAAGAAATGGGTAATTTCTAGAAACACACAATCTCCCAAAACTGAATCATAAAGAAATAGAGAATTTGAAATAACCAATCACTAGCAATGAAATTGAGTAATAATAGCAAACAAACAAAGAACTCCCAACAAACCAGAGTCCAGGATAAGACAGCTTCACAGGTGTATTCTGCCAAATATTTAAAGAGGAGTTAATGTATATTCTTTTCAAATTTCCAAAAAATATAAGGGGAAAGAAATCTTCCAAATTTATTCTGTGGGGTTAACATTACCTTCAGACCAAAACCAGACAGACATTACCAAAACAACAACAACAGCAACAAAACTGCAGGCCAAAGTCTCTGATGAACATAGATGCAAAAATCCTCAATAAAATACTAGCAAACCTAATGCAACAATACATTAAAACAGTTACTCACCATATTCAAGTGAGATTTATTCCAGAGATGCAAAGTGCTCATTACTTACAAATCAATCAACATGATACATCACACTAACAAGAGAGATAATAAATACCATATGGCTATCTCAGTAGATGCAGAAAAAGTATTTGAAGAACTACAACATCCATTCATTCATGATAAAGACTCCCAACAAAGTAGGTTTAGAAGAAACATAACTCAACATAATAAAGGCCATATATGGGGAAAAAATAACTAACATAACACTCAATGGTGGAAAACTGAGAATCTTTCCTCTAAGATCAGGAATAAGAAAAGAATGTCATCTCTCAGTATAGTACTGGAAGTCCCAGCCATAGCAATCAGTCAAGAAAAATAAATAAAACACATCTAAATTGGTAAGGAATAAGTAAAATCCATTATCTGCAGATGTCATGACACTATATATAGTATACCCTTAAGACACCACCAAAACACTACTAGAAAGGATAAATGAATTCATTCAAGTCGCAGGGTATACAACTAATATACAGAAAGTTGTATTTCTATACACTAATAATGAAGTAGCAGAAGGAGAAATTAAGAAAAAAATCCATTTACAAGTGTGCTAAAAAGAATAAAATACCAAGGAGGTGGAAGACCTGTACTCTGAAAACTATAAAACACTGATGAACGAAATTGAAGATGATACAAGCAAGCAGAAAGATATTTCATACATATTAATTGAAAGAACAATTACTATTAAAATGCTCATATTACCCAAGAAATCTACAGATATGTGCAATACTTATAAAAATACCAATAATGTTTTTCACAAAATGAGAACAAAGAATACTAAAATTTATATGTAACCACAAAGACCCTGATTAGCCAAAGCAATCTTGAGAAAGAAGAACAAAGCTGGATTTATCACAATCTCAGATTTCAAATTATATTATAAAGCTATAATAATCAAAATAGTAGGATACTGGCACAAAAATAGATACATAGGTCAATAGAGCAGCATAGAAAACTCAGAAATAAACCCATGCTTATATGGTAAATTAATCAACAGTAGGTGGTGCTTGGAAAACTGGATAGCTACATGCAAAAGAATAAAGTTGGACTACTTTTTAATTTTATACACAAAAATAAACTCAAAATGTATTAAAGACCTAAATGTGAGACTTGAAACTATAAGACTCCTAGAAGAAAACAGTCAATAATTTGTTTGGCATGATTTATACAGACATTTTTTCTAGGTTTGTCTCCTCAGGGAAGGCAAACAAAAGTAATATTAAACTACTGAGTCTATGCAAAAATCAAAGAGCCTCTGCACAGTGAAGGAAACTATCAACAAAATAATAGGGCAACTTAGTTAATGGGAGAAAGTATTTTCAAATGCCACACCCAACAAGAGTTTAAGACCATAATTTTATATATATATATGTATATATGTACATATATATACATCATACAACTCAAACACTCCCCTCAAAATAATAATCTGATTAAAACAGGCAGAGGATATGAATAGACATTTTTCCAAAGAAGACATAAAAATGGTCAATAGACACCTGAAAAAATGTTCAACATTACTGGTAGTTAGAGAAATGTAAATCAAAACCACAATGAGATGCCCTCTTAGAACTGTCATAATGACTAGAACAAAAGAGACAAGATAATGAGTGTTTGCAAGGAGGTGGAGTAAAAAGAACCCTCCTGCACTGTTGGTGGGGATGCAAATTGGTGCAGCCACTGCATAAGACAGTGCAAAGTTTGTGCAAAAAATTAAAATAGAATTATTATATGATCTAGTAATTCCACTACTAGGTATTTACCTAAAGATACTGGAAACACTAATTTGAACTGGTATATATACCCCTAAGTTTATTGTAGCACTAGTTTATAATAGTCAAAATATGGAAGCAGTCAAAGTATCTATCCATAGATAAATGGATAAAGAAGAAGTCTTATATTTATACACTGGAATAATACTCAGACACAAAAAATGATGTATTGTCATTTGTGGCAACATGGATCAACATAAGGCATATACAGCTAAGTAAAATAAGTCGGACAGAGAAAGACAGATATCACATCATTTCATGCATATGTGGAAATTAACAAAAGAGACAAAGAAAAAAAGAGACAAAAAATTAGACAAATACAGAGAACAAGCTGGTGGTTGCCAGAGGGGAGGTGGGCAGGGGAATGGGTGAAACAGAGTAGATTCTGAGCACACTTATTATAATGAGCACTGAGTAATGTATAGAATTGTCAAACCATTATGCTGTATACCTAAAACTAATATAACACGGTTCAGTAATTATACAAGAAAGAAGAAAAGAAAGAAAGGAAGGATGGAAGGAAGAAAGGAAGGAAGGAAGGAATGCCTTTTCTCAGTTAATGACATTTGCTGAGAGACCAGAGCTGGCATAGTGATCTCTAAAATATACCTCACCTTGGTTAATTCAGAAAACCTAAGGAAGTACCACTTCACCTATGTGAAATAATAGAAAATGTATATATTGGTCTTTGCCCCCAGTTCCTGGCATACAACTCCTAAAGCCCTTGTAATTTCTAATGATAATGATTTCTTTTATTCTAATATTTGGTCTTTGACCTCCATCCCTGACACAAGGCTTCTAAAATCCTTGTAATTTTCTAAGTTATAAAGCACTAGGAACATATTCTATTCTATTCTATTGAGGTAACTTTGGCTGAGCTCACGGATAGCTCTAGGATGAGGGTCATTCACCAAAAAGACAAAACCATGATTAGAAGATTAGAATTTTCAGCCCACCCCCGACCCCAAGCTCTAGGAAGGAAAGAGGGGCTGGAAATGGAGTTAATAATGGATCAAGTCTATATGAGAAACCTCCATAAAATCCCAAGAGTAGGGGGTCTGGAGAGCTTCTAGGTTGGTGAACACATCCACAAACCAAAAGGGTGACGTACACCAACCCATAGGGACAGAATCTCTTGTACTTAGATCTCTCACAGACCTTACCCTATGTATCACTTCATATAGCCACCCACCTGTAGCTTTTATTATATCTTTTAATAAGCTGGTAAATATAAGTAGGGGTTTCTCTGCCTTCTGTGACCTTTTTTAGCAAATAATCAAATACAAGGAGAAGAGGTCATGAGAACTTTTTTGTAGCCAAGTCAGACAGATATTGTGGTTAACCTGGGGATTTATTACTTTTATAATTGGCATCTGAAGGGGGGGAGTGTCTCATCGGATGGAGCCCTTAACCTGCAGAATCTGATGCAATCTCCAATTCAGAACTGAGTTAAATAAGACACCTAGCTTGTGTGAGAGAATTACTTGTTGTGGGGGAAACACACACACACACACATTTGGTGACAGACAGTGTCAGAAGTGAAGTCTTCCATATGAAAGTAAAGAGACACACAGAAGGTGAACTGCAAGTTTTTCCAGTACAACCTATTAGGAAACTAATATTTTTGCATGTTACAGGAAACTGCCCTGTGAATTCACACTATAAATGTGTCAAATTTAAGGTCTAAAGCAGGTATTTTCAATTCTGATACTCATAGAGATTTTTCAAATACCCTTGTCATTTAATCTTACTTTATTACTTGGCTAGGGGCTGACTTGGGCTTGAATATAAAATCTATTCTGCAAGAATTTCTACCACATTCACATGTTTGCAAACCCAAGGAAACTAGAGCAGCAAGCAGCTGAGCAAGCTCTTTAAAGCAGATGCATGCTGAATTTGGAAAAGTAACTGTTCTTTGCCCACTAAAATCATGACAGTTTTCAGACTCATCAACCCAGTATCCCTTGAATATTAAAGCTGACTTTCAGATAAAAGCTAGAAATAACTTCAAAGAAAAGTAGTGATAGTCTTCAGGCTCATGACCATGAGATACATAACCACCTATAGTCCTTCTGGGTACTATAAGAAGAGGGACTTTTGTCATGTTGGGAAAATACATAGGAAGAAAATTTTTTACATAATAAAAACTGCCCTACAATGCAATTTAATGACAATCCAATTAATATAGCACAGCATTGCCACTTAAAATACATTAAGTTGAGGGGTGCCTGGGTGGCTCAGTCGTTAAGCATCTGCCTTCTGCTCTGGTCGTGAACTTAGTGTCCTGGGATAGACCTCAGCATTGGCTTCCCTGCTCTGCGGGAAGCCTGCTTTTCTCTCTCCCACTCCCCCTGCTTGTGCCCCCTCTCTCGCTGTGTTTCTCTCTGTCAAATAAATACATACATACATACATACA
>RCUC01137627.1:0-13600 GCA_003697995.1 Taxidea taxus jeffersonii | reverse complement strand
ACTGGTGTGAGGTGGTATCTCACTGTGGTTTTGATTTGTATTTCCCTGATGCCGAGTGATGTCGAACACTTTTTCATATGTCTGTTGGCCATTTGGAAATCTTTGCAGAAATGTCTGTTCATGTCTTCTGCCTATTTCTTGATTGGATTATATATTCTTTGGGTGTTGAGTTTGATAAGTTCTTTATAGATTTTGGATACTAGCCCTTTATCTGATATGTCATTTGCAAATATCTTCTCCCATTCTGTCAGTTGTCTTTTGGTTTTGTTAACTGTTTCCTTTGCTGTGCAAAAGCTTTTGATCTTGATGGAGTCCCAATAGTTCATTTTTGCCCTTGCTTCCCTTGCCTTTGGTGATGTTTCTAGGAAGAAATTGCTGCAGCTGAGGTCAAAAAGGTTGCTGCCTGTGTTCTCCTCAGGGTTTTTGATGGATTCCTGTCTCACACTGAGGTCTTTTATACATTTTGGGTCTATTTTTGTGTATGGTGTTAGGAAATGGTCCAGTTTCATTCCTCTGCAGGTGGCTGCCCCAACACCATTTGTTGAAGAGACTGTCTTTTTTCCGTTGAACATTCTTTCCTGCTTTGTTGAAGATTAGTCCACCATAGAGTTGAGAGTCCATTTCTGGGATCTCTCTTCTGCTCCACTGATCTATGTGTCTGCTTTTGTGCCAGTACCATACTGTTCTGATGAGTCCAGATTTGTAATAGAGCTTGAAGTCTGGAATTGTGATGTCACCAACTTTGGTTTTCTTTTTCAACATTTCTCTGGCTATTCAGGGTCTTTTCTGGTTCCATATAAATTTTAGGATTATTTGTTCCATTTCTTTGAAAAAAGTTGATGACATTTTAATAAGGATTGCATTAAATGTGTAGATTGCTCTAGGTAGCATAGACATTTTCACAGTATTTGTTCTTCCAATCCATGAGCATGGAATGTTTTCCCATTTCTTTGAGTCTTCCTCAGTTTCTTTCATGAGTTCTTTATAGTTTTCTGAGTACAGATTCTTTGCCTCTTTGGTTAGGTTTATTCCTAGGTATCTTATGGTTTGGGGTGCAACTGTAAATGGGATTGACTCCTTAATTTCTCTTTCATATGTCTAGCTGTTGGTGTATAGAAATGCAACTGATTTCTTTGTATTGCTTTTATATCCTGACACAATCCTGAATTCCTGTATGAGTGGAGTCTGGAATGTATACACAGCATTATATCACAAGTTCTCCTTGTGCATGTGCAACAGTTAAAACATGTAATGCATTTTATTTTGTAAAACTGCTTTACATATTTGTATTACTTTAGTATTTAATATTTAACATTTAGTATTTAATAGAGAAATGTTATTTTGAGTATCATTTAGGGCTTTGACCATGTTCTTAAGAGCTTCCATACACAAAACATTCTCCAGTCTCAAAGAGGGAACAAAGTCTGGGTGGTCATACCAATGAGACACAGAACATGTCCATCATTGTTTTAAATTTGGAAGGTTGGCTGGGTTGGTAATGGTTTTAATAATGTGGCCATGCATCTAGCTAAACCCCAGAGTACAGCAGCCTATCCGGCCTGGGGGAAGCCATGGCCACAAGTTAGAGTCACATAGACATTTGGTCCCAGCCAGGAATCAGCCATTTGATACTGGCCTCCTTTAAGTGAAGTCAGGATTATCAAAGGCTACTTGGTTTTGAAGGGCCATCCTGTGAATCTGTGTAATAATTTCAGGCCCATATTTGATTGGGGAGTTATAGCTTGATAATAATACCCCCTTTCTTCAAATTGCTCCATGGGCATAGAGGACTAGGAAGGCATATTTGGAGTCAATATAAATATTAATTTTTAAGGCTTTTGCTATTTGTAAAGCACAGGTGGGTATTAACTCTGCTTTTGGGGGACACATATTTGCTGACAGGGCTTTGTCCTCAACAGTCTAAGTTAAGACTGACTATAGCATACCCAGGTTTTCTTACCCCCCCCTTTTTTTTTTAAAGATTTTATTTGACAGACAGATCACAAGTAGGCAGAGAGGCAGGCAGAGAGAGAGGAGGAAGCAGGCTCCCCACTGAGCAGAGAGCCCGATGCGGGGCTCGATCCCAGGACTCCAGGATCATGACCCCAGCTGAAGGCAGAGGCTCTAACCCACTGAGCCACCCAGGTGCCCCTTATCCCCTTTTCTATGAAACTATTGCCTTCAGTAAACCAGCTGCATTTGCATTTTTAATAGGGGCATCTTTTATATCTGGACAACAAAAATAAGATCAGTAACTTCTGAACAGTTATGCTCTATAGAAGTTACAATGGTCAGGTCTAGGCATAAGGGTAGCTGGGCTTTAAGGCTAACAGGTTTAAGTATTATTTTAGGCTTATGTATAGCATTGCCTGGTATTTAACAAGTCAGCTTCCCATTATCCACTGGTGGCTTTTGGCTGTGAAGTCCCTACAGTCAGGGATTGTCCCATAGTGAGCTTTTAGGCTCCTTCTACCAGGAGGGCTATTATATGCTTGGCTGTTGGTTTGCAATTGTACCTCAACAGGGGTGGCTTCTAGGATAAATATGACTATGAGGGATGAAACCATTAAGAAGCCCTTTTTGTTTGAGGTCCAGCCTTCACAATACCCTAATTACAAGGAATCGCTGGCAAGTGGGAGAAACCTTTTAAGAGATAAGGACATTCTGGGGCGCCTGGGTGGCTCAGTGGATTAAAGCCGCTGCCTTCGGCTCGGGTTGTGATCCCAGGGTCGTGGGATCGAGCCCCATATCGGGCTCTCTGCTCTGCGGACAGCCTGCTTCCTCCTCTCTCTCTCTGCCTCTCTGCCTACTTGTGATCTCTGTCTGTCAAATAAATAAATAAAATCTTAAAAAAAAAAAAAAGAGATAAGGACATTCTCAAGTACATTATCCCATCATAAAAAAGGGAGATAATGGACGGCCCTACTTCAGTCCATAGTTAACCCATGGAGTGGTGTAAGTGCTGGCTTTTAAGGGTGGATTTTGTCATCCCAGCCCCACAAAATTGGTCAGGATGCTAGTTGAGTTCTACATTTGTTGGGGAATTAATCCCATCTTCCAGTTTTTAAAATACTCATATGCCCATGGAGTCCTATTGTTTGTTATTTCCAAAGAATAAAAAGCATGAAGATTACATGTGAGCTATTATGTAGAAATAGAAAAGCTAGTTCTCTTAAGTCTCCCTCGAGTTGTCTAGCTTAGGCAAACATTTAAAGACAATCCAAACTAGGATGTAACATCCACAAAGGTGGGTTACTGAAACATAATTTTTCTTTCTAAAATTACCCTCATTTCCAGAGATAGCCAAATCAGGACTAATTCATTTGAAAAACAAGTCCAGTTTTAACAAACTTGGCCTAATGATTTACAAAAGCTCAGCAAGAATAATGATCATATATGTAGATTTTTAAAATTTTGCTTTGCAGTAAGTTTTTCCAAGGAACCTCTAGGTGGAACTTTTAGCATACTCTTCTGGCCAGAAGCCACACCCAGTACTTACCATCAGACATGTGTGCAGTACTTGCAGATCTGGGTGACTTTCTCATCAGAAGGTCCCCAAAGTATCCTGATGTTCCTGTACATGCCAGGAAGTGACATTCTTTACTTACCTGGTGAGGCTGCTGGGAACTCTGTAAGCAAGGTTATCAGCTCAACTTTTCCAAGGGAATTTATGGCTCCAGGTTTCATAAAGTCAACCTTAGTTCCTTAAAGCTGTCTGGTCATATCTGAGTCTATGCATGTCTTTCTCAAATATGACATTCCTGTCAAATCCTTGGTAAAATAACCAACATTTCCAATGGTGTCCTGTTACAAGGAGAAGAGATTCTTACTGAACTTCTGGAAATGACTAGGATTGCCGTGGAAGAAAGAATACTTACCGAGACCTTTGTAATTCCAGAAGGTTTAGGTAGAGAGAAAAGTTAACTGCTTCAGTTTGTTTTTTTCTTTCTTTCTATATATCACTGATGTCTTAATGATGTGCTTTTGGAATACAGGTGAGGTTTAGTGGGGTGGAATCCAGAGCCAAGGATGACCAAGAAAGAATTCTTGAGACATCGTTGATGCAAAATGGTTTATTAAAGCACAGGGACAGGACATGTGGGCAGAAGCAGCAGTTCCTATGAAGCAGATCTTGTGAAGGGTGGCTGATTCTTTACTGTGGGGTTGGGGGAGGTAAGGAAAAAAGGAGGTTTTGGAAAGAGCTTTCATATGCTAAAGAAGGCTCACAGGATACCAGGATACCGAAGACCTTGCCCTTGTTAAGGTTGTTTACCCCTTTTCAGTAAGACATTAACAAGAAGATAGTTGGGAACTTCCTGGAGGAACATTACACTCTGCCCAGCTTCAAGTATCTGTCAGTGGACTACAGATTATAAGGACATTTAATTGTATCTACATTTCCTTCTGGAAGCTAGGTTATTGATAGAAATGCTTTGTTCCTGTAGATTGCTAAGACATTTGTGAGCCAAGGGAGACTCTTGTCTTGCAGGATTGTGACCTCTGTAAGCTTAACTATTTGTTTTTCCTTTCTTTTCTTTTTTAAAGATTTTATTTATTCATTTGACAGAGATCACAAGTAGTCAGAGAGGCAGGCAGAGAGAGAGGAGGAAGCAGGCCCCATGCAGAGCACAGAGCCTGATGTGGGGCTCGATCCCAGGACCCTGGGATCATGACCTGAGCCGAAGGCAGAGGCTTAACCCACTGAGCCACCCAGGCACCCCTGTTTTTCCTTTCATTAGCTTTAGGGCAGCCAGGAGTGCATGAGGAATATCACATATACCCCATGGGGGGCGTGGTGGTGGTGGGTGTCATTTTCTGCTTTGGCCTCAGCTTGCCTTCTGTTCCCTCGTCATTAAGAGAAAGTTTTCTTAGTTTGGAAGGGTAAATATTAGAGAACCAGCAATGTTTCAACCAAGAGTTTACAAAACTATAATCTTTTAGTTTAGTCCCATGTTATTCTTGTTTAGTCTGAATGATGTAGGAAACAGAGGCAGAAGAAAAGTTATTAAACTTCCTTACTACCTAGAGCCCACTGACAAGTCCTTGAAACAGGCAGAGTGACATTCTTCTAGGGACTCAACTGCCTCCACCTTAATACTTTGCTAAGGGCAAAAGGCAATCCTAGCCTGACCTCCCCCCACCCCAACCAGGATCCCGTGTCTACTTTAACACATAAAGGAAGTTTCCAAAGGAATTTTTATCTCTTAAACCCTCCAAGCTACATACTGGCAATCATCCCTAAGCATATGGCCCACCTATAAACATCTAAAGGGTCTCATGAGTAAGGTTTTATTAGACAGTAATAAATGACCTTTTCCCAACAACAGCTAGCCCCTCAAGGTCCTGGAAACCTTGCTTCCAAAATTCCTTAGAGACTGACATTCTCTCTGGCCCCCTTGCAACTTGCAAGTATTTAATGGGCCCCTCTTCACAACCCCGGGACAGCAGCAGCTCTTCCTGCCCATGGATCCTGTCCCTGTGCTTTCATAAATCACCATTTTGCACCAAAGACATCTCGAGAATTCCTTCTTGGTCATCGGCTCTGGACTCTACACCACAACCTCACTTATATTCTAAAACGTCATCATTTGGTGCCTGAACAGGGGCTTTGAGTCTTTACATCTGGAGTCTGAGCTTTGGTGCAAAATTGGTGAGTACTTTCTCTCCTCTCCTTTATTCTCATTTCAGGGGCTTTTCAAAGAGTATGGTCTTATTGGAACACTTTCATGTTGACTGCTCAGGCGGTAATCCTCTAGCCCATGGCTACTCCATGGGGAGGAAAAGTCCGCCTTTTGGTTGGAAGTTAGTACCCTGGCTGGAATGGTAATAAGACCCAAAATCTTGATGCCCTCTCTTCATTTCTTTCCTTATACAAAGTTGTCTCTCTTGGGCATGGGACAGGACAAAGTCACCAGGATGGCTGCCAATCTTAAGACTCCTGCTGTAAGGTTTCCTCCTGATTGATCTAATGTGATCCCCTCCACATCCCTGGTCTAGCGACTTCTGGCTGTGGGACCTCCACTGGGAACCAGCTGAAACCAGTACCTGATTGAGTTAAAACCCAACTGGAGACTGTTTCCTGGGGAAGTTAGCTGTAAGGACCACAGGTGTTGGAATGTCACTTAGATCATGAGGGATTTCAGTCTTTCCTGTTTCTTGTCAGTGTCCTCTACTAACTACCTAAAGCTACAAAATTGGTCATTTCCTCTTGCAAAACTCTAGTATTTTCCATGGGTTAAAATGGCAGGGCAGTACACAACCTTCAGGACATATGATGGCATGGCACAGTATTTCAGTCCATTCACCAGGCACCTACCTGTAGCGTAAGATGCAGTGGGGAAGGGAAGATGCTAGCATCCCTCCAGGGCCTTTTATGGCTGGAATGCCTTCACGGGAAGCCAGGATTGTGATCAATAGCAATGTCTTGCTTGAGGGATGCCTCTGGTTGCTTTTGACACACAGGAACATCTGACATATCCTGCATGGGGGGGTCACGCAGGAATTGGGGATTTGGTAATGGACCTTCTTTACTTTTCTGGGAGCATGGCCTCAGTAGGCTTCTTTGGTTCCCAAGGACTCTACCTTGGGGTACCTTTAAACCCACTGGAAATAATTTGGATTGCAAAACTTAGAAAAGGACTGAGCCCCTGTAACACTGCATGGCCTCAGTGGGATCTATCAAATCTCCTGTGCAGGAAATCAGACAAATGGGCCTAGGATACCTTCATTGCTCATACCTAGGTCTCCATTGCTCTACACAAGACCCTGACCTAAGGGTCTCTTGCAGAATGCATTTGCCTGAATATGTCTGTCTGAATATCCCACCTGACATATTGGATGATAATTGTAAAACTAAGCCACCTCCTGGTAAACCCAGGTTGCCAGGGGATACGCAGGCCATCCCTAGCAAAGGGGACTCTGACTCCCTCTCTGTTCTTCTAATAGATGTGGGGGCTTCTTCCTCACTCATTTCCTAGGTTAATGGCGATAACCAGAGCCAACTGTGGTTAGTCTTCTTTGGGACAGGGGCTTTAAGGAACATTCCCAAGCAGCTGCCGAAACACCCTTTGTTTCAGAGAAATTCCCTGTCTTCTCTGGCCCAGTGTGGACTGCCTAACCCCTCCCCCCTTGTTGGTGGGAAATCATGGCATCTGCTCCTCTGTTGGAGCTGATGAGCTGAACTGGGAACCCTTTTTCTGCTTTTGGCAGCACTTTGCCTCTTTTGTCTTCCCCTCTCCCTGTTTCTGCACCACCTTGGGTGAGGCCTGCAAACCTGCCTTCTAGACCATCCTTGATGCTTCCTGAACTGTTAGCTCCTCCTCCTACCCACACACTGTCCAGGAGGGAGAAGAACACACCCTGGGCTTCACATCATCCAGTCCAATTTCCCCACCAGTGTCTCAGGAAAAACAACAACAAAACAAAAACCTGAAAATGGGGTGGGTCCAAATGGAACATAAATCAGTATTTGATCTAAATTAAGTTTGTTGGTTTAATTAAGATAGACCGGTCTTTTAAGTTAATCAGCAGTAAATGTTGAACTTTTATTCTATCATGGTTTAAGTCAAATAAACTCATGTTATCTCTGTTGCAATTTGTTAGCAAAAAGATGACTAAACTGATGGTTAATTGCCTGTCTCAACGTTTTCATGGGTAATTGTTAAGATCGCTTTCAAAGTCTCTGGTAACCTGAAACTTTAAAGTTTTGCTTGGATGATAAATGGAATTCGTTGGACATCTAGGTCTTTTCCAAATAGGATAAAGTGCTAAAGCACTGAGTACTGGATGTAGGCTTGTGCTTTTGACTTCTTACTGCAAAGAAGCGAAGGATGTTTAAATATGTTGGTAAACATGTTTTGTGCTTAACTGATTCATAAATATACCAGAATTCTTTAGATGGCACAACAGTTCACAATTGGTTACTACTGAGTCGTCACTGGAGACTAAGGCTTCTAAAAGTGCAAAATTCTGCTAACTGCAACTAAGACTGATGTTAATAAGGGAAACAACTCTGTATGTGGAAAAGTAGAAGATATGTAAGAAAGATATAAGGAATGGGAATGCATTTTTGTTGAAGGTTAAAAAAGGTAATTTTGTCCTAAATGAGGCTGGTTGTTTGGAGAGAAATGGCTTGGGACAAAATCTAAATACAAAGAAATTTGTTTATGATGGAAAATCTTTGGAAAGGAATTTGAGGTGTGGTCAGGAAGGACTAAGATTGGAATAAACAGATTTTAAAGTACATTGGTATAAGACTGAAAGTCTGCTTTCTCTGTTCAAAAATACAAAGTTTTCTTAGATTGATCTGCTGTTAAGAAAATGTAAATAAATAGTTTCCTCTTTGCCTGCCCAGAAAAACCAGTTTCTATGTTTTGTTTTATCAGATCTTTAATATCCCTAATCCTATTTAGGCACGTGCCTAAAACTTTCTAAGGTTTTAGCAAACTTCCCCAAGATTTAAATCTTGACCAAAATCTTGACTAATTAGGCTTGCTTGTTTGGTAAGTTATGTTCTAGTTCTGGCTGTTGAGTGTAATGTGTCACAGAATAACTGAGTTTCCTTGTCCATCGTATCATAGTGAACTCTCACATCAGATCATTAACAATGTCCATTTTGGAGTTTTTTTCTCATTTATAATTGTTCTAATTCTCTTGTAAAATGAGTTTTATCTTCAAGGAGATTCATATAAAGGACTTTCAGAACAAATACAGGTATTCAATATATTGAAAATCCTAAAACCGAAATGGCTAAGAAGTTCCAGAACTAACTAAAGCTGCATTCAAACTAAACCAGAATTAGTAACAAGGGCGAAATGAACTAAAAGATTATAGTGTTGTGACTCTTACTTGAAACATTGCTGGTTCTCTAATGTTTGCTCTTCCACACTAAGGAAACTTAAGATATTTGTGACTTACAGAAATATAAAAATATTCTTTTGTAAACAAATCAAAGCATTCAACTTTTCTATCTGAACTCTCAAACTCAAAAGGTCTCAGTTTTCCTTCTTCCATGGCAATCCTAGCCATAAAGCCCCATGGACCTGTTGGCCTGATACCTTGCTTACAGGTTCCCAGCAACCTCAGCAGGTAAGTAAAGAATGTCACTTCCTGGCAGGTGCAGGAAGCTCAGGATACTCTGGGGACCTCGGGAAGAGGAATTTGCCCAAATCTACAGGTATTGTAGGCACATCTGATGGCAAGAACTTGGCTCGGCTTCTGGTCTGGAGAGGCTACTAAATGTTCAGCCTAGAGATTCCTTCTAAGAAGTTCCAGCAAAGCAGATCCTAAAAAGATCTATATGATCACTCACTGTTCTTGCTGAGTATATGTAAATAAGTAGGCCAGGTTTGTTAAAACTGGACTTGTTTTTCAAGTAAATTAGTCCGGATTTAACTATTCCTGGAAATAAGGGTTATTTTAGAGAGAAAAATTACATTTAAATAACCCAGCTCTATGGATATGGATGTTAAGTTCTAGATTTGATTGTCTTTAAATGTTTACCTAAGCTAGACAACTTGAGGTAAACTTCAGAGAAGTTGCACAGTAGCTCGTTTAGATAATCTTCTTGCTTTTTATTCTGTGGGGATAAAAATAATAAGACCCCATGGCACATGATTAAGCAACTGGAAAATGGGACTGATTCCCCAACAATTGTATAACTTAACTATCACACTGACCAATTCTGGGTGGCTAGGACAATGAAATTCCCTAAAAGCCAGAAGCATACCCCACTCCATAGGATTAACTATGGACTTATGGAGATAATGGATGACCCCACTTTTTAAAAAAATATTTATTTGACAGACAGAGATCACAAGCAGGCAGAGGGTGGTGGTGGGGGGGGAGCAGGCTCCCTGCCGAGCAGAGAGCCCAATGCAGGGCTCAATCCCAGGACCCTGAGATCATGACCTGAGCCGAAGACAGAGATTTAACCCACTGAGCCACCCAGGCACCCCAGATGACCCCACTTTCTTAATGATTGGACGGGATGATGCATTTGGGACTCCCCTTATCTCTTGACAAGTTTTCTTCCACTTAACAATATCCTAATTACAAAGGATCATTGGCAAGACTGGACCTCAAAAAGGGCTTACTGATTTCATCCCTCAGTCATATTTATCCTAGAAGCCATCTCTATTGAGGTACAATTGCAAACAAAGGCTTTAGCTAAGCTTACAACAGTGCTCCTGGTAGACTGTAATGACTTCACATCAGGTCCAGAACGTCTTAGAGACCAAGGGCCACCAAGAGATAATAGAAGGCTGACTTATTAAATACCAGGTTATGCTTAAAGATATGCCTGAAATCAAACTTAAACCCTGTCAGACTTTAAACCTCATTACCCTTATGCCTGGACCTGACCATTTTACTTCTCTATAAAGATTTATTTATTTATTTGACACAGAGAGAGAGATCACAAGTAGGCAGAGAGGCAGGCAGAGAGAGAGGGGGAAGCATCTCCCCGTTGAGCAGAGCCCGATGCAGGGCTCGATCCCAGGACCCCAAGATCATGACCCAAGCCAAAGGCAGAGGCTTAACCCACTGAACCACCCAGGCACCCCTGTACTTCTCTATAAAACATAACTGTTCAGAAGTTATTGATCTTGCTTTCTCTGGTTGCCCAGATTGAAGATGCCCCTATTAAAAATCATTTTCATAGGGGCACCTGGGTGGCTCAGTGGGTTAAAGCCTCTGCCTTCAGCTCGGGTCATGATCCAGAGGGTCTTGGGATTGAGCCCCGCATCGAGCTCTCTGCTTAGCAGGGAGCCTGCTCCCCATTCTCTCTGCCTGCCTCCTCTGACCACTTGTGATCTCTGTCAAATAAATAAAATCTTTAAAAATATTAAAAAGCATTTTCATAAAAAAAGAATAAGAAAAGCTGGGTATGCCATAGTGCTCACTCATGCTTTGCAATTGTTGAATCCTTTAAAAATGACTATTAATACTGACTCCAAATATCCTTTCCTAGCCCTACATGCCCACGGAGCAATTTGGAAGAAAAGGGGATTATTATTAAGCCATAACTCCCCAATCAGACAGGGGCCTAAAATTATTACTCTTCTTAAGGCTGTACACCTACCTAAGGAGATAGGACATCAAAGGATATGACCTTAAAAACCAATGAAAGTGGGGCACCTCGGTGGCTCAGTCATTAAGTATCTGCCTTCAGCTCAAGTCATGATCCCAGGGTCCTGGGAGTGAGCCCCACATCAGGCTCCCTGATCACCAGGAAGCCTGATTCTCCCTCTGCTCCTGCGTGTGTTGCCTCTCTTGGTGTGTCTCTGTCAAATAAATAAATAAAATCTTAAAAAAAGAACCAAGGAAAGTAACACAGGTTTTACTGATTTGGGCAAAAAGGCCATGGAAGGGACAGAAACTTTGCTAAGAGCTGTCCCTTGATTTGGACTCCCTTTGTGCCTACGAAGTAAAACGGACTGTCTTTTATTACAAATTCAAAAGAAGGCCCTCCAAAACTGAATAGCCCTTGATATCTTGACTGCAGTTACAGGAACCCAGAGCTGGAGGACTGTGTCCTAATGGGGACCCAGTGGTTATATGGCTCTAACTTGTGTTCATGGTTTCCCTGAGGCTGGATAGGCCACTGTACTCTGGGCTTTGCCTGGATTCACAGATGCATTATTAAAACCATCACCAATGTGGCCAACTTTCCAAAACTTAAAACAATGGTGAACTCTGTGTCTCACTGGTATGACCGACTAACAGCCATTTTTGTTCCCACTTTGGGACTGGAGGGCGCAGTCTGGCACATGTAAGGAAGGTCTTAACAAGTATATGGTTAAAGACCTTACTGATACTCAGAATAGCATTTCTTTATTAAATAACTCAAACTCAAATATGTAAAGCAGTTTTACAAAATAGAATGGCCTTAGAGGGCCTACCAGCAGCACATGGGCAATAATCAAAACAATGTTGTACGTACATCCCAGATTATCACAAAAATGTCACCAGACTAATTAATATAAGATATGAATACCCAAGTCGGGGTTCAACAAAATCCTTCTTTCTCTCTCAGTTATTGGTTAAGTTCCTGGTTTAAAGGAGGATTATGGTCAATGATTAAAGATCTCTGTTTTGGACTTGTCATTCTTACAGCCTTACTAATCTTAATGTATTGCCACCTTTGATGTTTTTCTACTTGCTGCCAAGACTCCCTGGCTATAATGACTTCACGTGGACCGATGATCCTTAACCACTCAGATACTTCTTTACTGTCAGCGTTGGATTCAGGTACCTTCACCTTTCATAACTCCCCTGTACATTCCCCAACTGACCAATGTTGACCTGTAGGTAGGGATAGTTCTATGTGTTCAGCAGGAAGAAGTTACAGAAGGTGAGACATTCCACCCTAATTAAAGATTTTAGGGTTAAAATTGCTCAGGGGGGAATGATGTGGGAAACAGAGGCAGAAGAAAAGTTATTAAATTTTCTTACTACCTAGAGCCCACTGACAAGTCCTTGAAGCAGGCAGTGACATTCTTCTAGGGACTCAACTGCCTCTACCTTAATACTTTGCTAAGGGCAAAAGGCAATCCTAGCCTGACACCCTCCACTCCCCCGCACCCCCACCCAAGGATCCTGTAAGTCTACTTTAACATAAAAACCTCTTTGGGAGCACCTGGGTGGCTCAGTGGGTTAAAGCCTCTGCCTTTGGCTCAGGTCATGATCCCAGGGTCCTGAGATTGAGCCCCACATTGGGCTCTCTGCTCAGCAGGGGGCTTGTCCCCCCCGCCCCCCACCTCTGCCTGCCTCTGCCTACTTGTGATCTGTCAAATAAAAAAAAAAACTTAAAAAAAAAAAAAAAAACTTCTTTGGAAACTTCATCTCTAAACCCTCCAAGATGCATACTGGCAATCATCCCCAAGCATATGGCTCACCGATATACATCTGAAAGGTCTCATGAGTAAGGTTTTATTAGATGGTAATAAATGACCTTTTCCCAACAACAGCTAGCCCCTCAAGGTCCTAGGAACCTTGCTTCCAAAATTCCTTAGAGACTGACACTCTCCCTGACCCCTCGCAACTTCCAAGTATATAATGGGCCACTCCTCACAACCCTAGGGCACCAGCAGCTTCTTCTGCCCACAGGTCCTGTCCCTGTGCTTTAATAAACCACCATTTTGCACCAAAGACATCTCGAGAATTCTTTCTTGGTCATCGGCTCCAGACTCCACCCCACTGAACCTCACTTACATCCTAAAACTTCATCATGAATGCAGTTTTAGTTAGTTCTGGAAATTCCTACCCATTTCAGTTGTAATCTTAAAGATACTGAATACCTGTATTTGTCCTAAAGTCCTCTTTATGAATCTTCTTGTAGATGAAAATCCTCTTTATGAATCTTCTTGAAGATGAAACTCATTTTGCAAGAAAATAGGAACAATTAGAAAAGAGAAAAACTCAGAATGGACATGGTTCAAGATCTGATGAGATGAGAGTTTACAGTAGAGCTAGCAAGGAAATCAGGTTATTTCTGTAATACTTCACAGAACACTTCAATAATCAGAATATTAAGTGATGATTTTATATTAAAACATTAAGACTTTGGGAATTGCATATCCTCTCTAGAATAATTATAGCA
>RCUC01137625.1:0-26997 GCA_003697995.1 Taxidea taxus jeffersonii | reverse complement strand
GTTTTGGTAAAAGGAAACAGAGCACGCTCACGGAATGAGGCTGGTTTTCTTCTCTGGTTTAAAACGGGATCCGAAGGTCATTCTCCAAAGAAAGTTCGCCCAAAAGGTGAGTCATGGCAGCCCTACTGGGTTCCCTACTTACATTCCCACTGGAGCATGTATTCCAAGGGATAGAGGCAGCATAAGACTCATTCGGAAATATACATATCTCTTTTGTCTAATCATGCACAGCACTTTATATAAATTTCATTTACATTCTTTCTGTACAGCTGATTATAAAATGCGAGGAAAGAGACTATCTTTTAGTTCTTCGTAGTCCCTTTCGCCCCAAGTATATAACTTGGTGACATGCAGGTAGTAAATGCAGAGTTAAGTATATTAGATGAGGAGCCTTGTGTATTGGAAGAACTTTTTAGTTGAGTAGAATTCAGAGAGGAGTCCAGATGAGCTGGAGTGCCAGGTTGAAGAAAAGTTACCACGATAGAGAGTAACGTGAGAAATGCTTGGCCTCCTGCACAGAGCATCTCATGGAGGTTTTATTGCATCTCATAGAGTTTATTTAGTGGGGTGACACGAGATATAATTAGAAAGGGATGTTTTATGAGCAGCTTGGATTTTTACCTTCTAGGTCAGTGGCTTCTAATTTTTTTTAATCATTAGAGATTTCCCCCTGCTTCCCCCCATAAAGACTCCCCAAACAAAACACAGTATGTAGAACATGTACAAGTAAAAAGTATCTGGCTGAAGTTGTTGGGGAGGGGGCCTGGGGCTGTTCCCTTAGTGTGGTCCTTTGTACACACACCAGCTACCTCTGAGGAATCCCAGGGCTTTTGCCAAGCTGTCGAACCACTAGTGTAAACATCGGGGAGCCCCTGAACTGTGTCCCTTTTGCATCTCTCCAGAAGTACGTAGTTCCTAGCTTCCTGACATTTCCGGATCTGCTCCTCACAAGACAAGATCAAACCTCTTATCTCTCCAGGGAGTATTGTGGGGTCCTGTCCCTGTAGGATACCCTGCCCAACAGCCACTCCCCTTTCTTGCTTGCTAACGGAACCCAAGTTTAATCCGGGCAGCGGTGTATGCAGTGACACTGATGAATCGTGATTATTCTAAGGCAGGGATTGGCCAAATCGAGCTGCCAACTCTTGTAGTAAATAAAGCTTTATTGGAACAAAGACACTCAGTTGTTTTCCTCTTGTCTGTGGCTGCTTTCATGCTACGGGAACAGAGCTGAGTAGTTGTGGCAGACTGTATGGCTTGTAAAGATGAAATTATTTACTCTCAGGACTTTTACAGAAAACATTTGCAGGCACCATGGCGATTCTGTTCTCCTTTGCCAGGATTAGGGGCAGACATATAATCACTTGGACCAAGGACATGTGGAGTCTGTTGGAGGCATCTGAAAAAGATTTTTCTTCCTGATAAGAGAGAAGAACGTGAGAGGAACATGAAGAGAAAGTTCTATTGTCCTCTTCCCTTGCATTCCATCACACGATGATGTGATGCCTGGAGCTGCAGCAGCCATGTTGTAATCATGAGAATGGATGAGCCTGATTTCTTGATGGTGTCATCAAGTGGCCAAATCTACCGTAAGGCTACTTAGTTTCAGACTTCTTGTTAAGCAAACAGTAAAAATACCAATGGTTTAAGCAACTCTTCATTGGGTTTTTGTTACTTGCTACTACATGTAGAACAACTGGGTCATTTTGTTTAAAGCCTAACAGCAAAGGGCGGAATGTTTTCGTGGCAGTTGTGCAAAGCAGTGGAACATTGCAAGTCTAGTAATGATACTAGTAATGACAGCTAACAAGTCCTGAAAACTTACAGCATGCCAGTTGCTATACTAAATACTTTACAATTGTTTTCTCATTATTATACAACCCCATGGGCACATTTTTCTTATTGTCTCCCTTGACAAATAAGGAAGAAAGTGAGGTTTAGAGAAGTTTAATGATTTGCTCAGTTAGGTAGCAGAGTTCAAATATGAAGCCAGGTCTGCTGACTTCAAAAGCGATGCTCTTTCTTTTTTTCTTTTTTTTAATTTTTAAAATTCAAGTTAGTTCACATATATTGTAGTATTAGTTTCAGGGGTAGAATTTAGTGATTCATCAGCTGCAGTGCTCATCACATCATGTGCCCTCCTTAATGTGCATCACCCAGTTACCCCATCCCCTCCTCCCTCCCCTCCAGCAACCTACTCTTTGTTCCCTAGAGTTAAGAGTCTCTTATGGTTTGCCTCCCTCTCTGTTTTTATCTTACTGTATTTTTCCTTCCCTTCTCCTATGTTCACCTGTTTTGTTTCTTAAATAGCACATGAGTGAAATCATATGGTATTTGTCTTTCTCTGATTTACTTATTTCACTTAGCATAATACCTTCCAGTTGTGTCCACGTTGTAACAAATGGCAAGATTTCATTCTTTTTGAGGGATGAGTAATATTCCATCGTGTATACATACATCTTTTCTTTATCCATTCATCTGTCGATGGACATCTAGGCTCTTTTCATAGTTTGGCTATTGAAAAGCCACACGCTTAATCACGAGTTACACTGCCATTTCTATCCAGAGACCTGAGTTCACCCATCTTGGCCGCTTAGCAGAGTAAGTGACTTAACCTTCTTGAGCCTCCATGACCCTCTGATGATGTGAAGGTCATGCCTTTCTCAAAGTAAGAATGCTTCTGCTATGGTGCCTGAGACACGGCGTTTCGCTGTTTTTAGTGTATGTGCTTGGTTCATTAGGGGTAGGTGGATGGCAGTAAATGAGCCTCAGGGGTAACTAAGAAGCAGCCAAGAGAACAGCTAGGGACGTGAATATAGACTCAACTGAGCGGAAAAAGGCACACCAGTTCCCTGAAAAATTAAAGGAGGCTGGCCTCGGACTTGGAGCAGTGTTCCTTATGGTTAGCGGTGGCCTGAGCGCCCCTTCTAGCCCATTGTCCTGGCATCAGGTGCTTTGAAAAATTGTAAGGAACTAAACACAAAGAAATTCCTTGAGTTGTTGGCATCACTCCCCTTTGGGTAAAACACAGCCACCTCGCAGGAGGGAGCATTCTACAAAGTGTGGGTCCCTGGGGCCGATGGCCATCAGGACATTGGTGTTTTCCTTACTGTGCTAAGGACATTGGCCCACGAAGAACGGAAGTCTGAAGACTCTGAGGAAAGGTCAGAGATTACCTCTGTGGTTCTGGGCTCCATTCGAGCGATTTCTTCCCTGAGCATTACTGTACAGTTTTTAATGGGAAAGGGTAATCAAGACCGGTTCGCTCAATGACCTTATGGAAAATATACGAAATAGAGAGTTTAAAAACCAGATTTAATTGTCAGGACTATTTTTAAGAGAGACCAAAGGAGAGCAAGAAAAACGACCCTAATGGCTTGTTATGCAACATCCAGATGTTTGGCCTCAGACAGGCCAGATGAGGGAGTGACTTTTTCACTCTTCATCTGGTTGCTTTGGCCTCACTATAGACACGGTAAAAGAGAGGGTTATCTAAGAAGCTTGCTGGCATGGCCTCGTCCTTGCTCCCCACTTGCCCTTCCAGAGACCCATAAACGTTCAGCTGTGAGTTCAAGCCCAGATGCGACAGATTCTTAATGAACACGTTCCTTAGACCCAGCATGGGTTCGAGAAGCTTCTGGAAATCATCTAAGGACGGCTCCAGGTAGACAAAGCAGTGGGCCAATGAGATTTTCCCTTCTCCTTCAGATGTTTTCAGGCTTGGGTAGACCTGGCGTCGTTTCATTATCAATATACGGATCTAACATCGTATTAAAATACGCTTGCGGGCTTTTAAAACATGACCGCTGCTCTTCTGAGTGATAGATAGATGTCCACATTTCAGCTTGCTTTGTTTGTCAGCGTGGATGTTTGTGCTTGCCAGAAATGCCGGTGAAGGGCAACCGGCACTGTTCTGCTAGAATCTGAGCACCCAGACCTGATTAGTGTAAGCGTCTGTTGAAAAAGCATTTCCACCTTGCACTAATCTCTACATATCCTGCGGGGAAATCCTCTCAATCCCATACCTGATAAATAAATCTGGCGAGTGAATAAACACTCTGTAAGGCTCTTACTGATATATAATTCCACCTGTTATGTGAGTTCTGCTGGCCTCTGAGCTCGGCCAGCCTCGTGCACCTTGCAGACTGACCCGGAAGAAAGCGCGTCGACGAAAACAAGTGTGCCTCAACCCTGCCAGCACCGAGCACTTGACTCCAGCCTTTCATAAGCATCAAGAGGGGTGTCGAGGGCTAATGCTGACGTCCCGGATTATGGTTGTTTTTATTTGGTGCTTTTGGAATGCTTGAATACTCCACGAGGCGTCATATAACACTGCAGATCCAAAACTTCATGCTCTGTTTCCTTCTGGCTTTCCACTTAGGGCGAGGGGAGGGGTCCTGAAGTGGCTACAAAAGTCCTTTTTAAAACCTAGAACTGAGTGTCCGTGCAAATAGTCCGTTCTGTATGGCCCGGGCCGTCTCCCCACCCACCTGCGAGAATCTTGGAATGCTGCTCCACTACAGTTTGCACAGAACTATGTTAGAGTGATTTTCCAGTAGGTTCCTGAGAGTACAGGTGATGCCTTCTCATCTTAGAAAGATTGATGCCTGGAGCATTCATTACTCATTGACTATTCGTTAGTAAGTAACGAATGCTGAATGAATGAACTTCGGTTCTTTGCAAGTTTGTGTGTATATGTGTGTGAGACATTGCCAGAGAATGACAGGTCGGTCTTGTTCAAGTAGGAATTTATTTAAAAATGAATCAGGATGATTCTTTGTCAAATCCTCGATAGGACCCTCAAAGGCATTGTGCACTACACCAGCACCCTCCTGGGACGGGCCTGCTGGATCTGGAACAGGACTCCCTAGATGGAGCCCCAGCTGTCTGGATGCACATATGCATACACTGAAAATACCTTTACAAACCCCAAAGGACTCAGGCTCACTGCTTAATATGTACCATCAGTTGGCTACGCATGATGTGGAAACATGTTTCTAGATGATACTAGTAAAAGAATCTGACTGACTGATACCTTAGCAACAAAAGAGCTTCTATTAGTTTTCTATTGTTGCGTAACAGTTTACCCCCACACTTAGTGATTTAATACAACAAACATTCATTATCTCACAGTTTCTGAGGGTCAGGAATCTGGGCGGGGCTTAGCTGGGTGGTCTGGCTCCTAGTCTTTCAGGAGCCTGCCGTCAGAATGTCAACAGGGCCCATAGTCATTGGAAAGTTTGACTGGGGCCAAAAGATCTGTTTTCAAGATGGTGCCCTTCCATGGCTGGCAGAAGCCTCCATTCCTTAGTACGTGAGTCTCTCCTTAGGTTGCTTGAATGTCCTTGCAATGTGGCCATACATTTTCCCCAGGGTGAGTGATCCAGGAGAAGGAGCAGGGAAGACCCTGCGGTACCCTTTATGATCTAGTCTCTAAAGTTGCACATCACCACGTTTGCTTTATTCTGTTCATTGGAAGTGAGTCCCTAAATCCAGCCAGGGGAGAAAAAAACGAGGCTTCACTTCTTGCAGGAAGGAGCATCAGAGACTTTTGTGGACATATTTTACATCTATCACGGAGCTGCTGTTTTTGGATTTGCCAGGTATGTTTCTGAGCACTAGCTGGCCTTTCCAGATGTGTGTGTTAAATATGTAAATCCTGCTTTACATCTGGAGGGAATCCACATCGAGCTGCCCGATATGAGAAACAGGTTGTCTGAAAATCAGGACCTGTGGTTCTGAGCGTTTGATCTCCTACCTTTGCTTTGAAACTATTTCTGTTCTCTGTCAGCAGCACGGAGAAGTCTTTCCCCGAGACCCACTGGCAATCTCTTTAAAGAAGACCGACAATAGCATTCACTATTAGCCGTACTTATGGGTTCCACAAATTCATTAAACTCTCATAGCCACCCAATGGGCTAGACATTCTTCGCATCATCCTCATTTTACAGATGGGGGTCTTCTGCCCAAAGTCACCTAGCCAGTAAATGGTAACACTGGGATTTGAACCAGGCCGTCTGGCTCCCAGCTCTGGGCTCTTATTTTCCCCACTGTGTTAAACTGCCCCCTCCTTCAGCTTGACCGACTCTCTTCACCCAAGACCCGAAAGCTGGTCATACATATGTTGTGCAGCTTCTACTTTGGGTCAGACCATGTCAGACACCCTCTGCCAAGTAGGAAGGGATGGAGGTCTGGTATTTCCAGCCATCACCACCACTGGGCCCCAGTGTAGACCTCCCCAGAGGCATGCCTCATTCTGGGTTCTGGAAACCATTCTGTTTTCTGCACCTTCAGGTCTGAAAATAATAACAGCTCCTCACTTGTGATGGGTGAGATAATAACACCCCCCACCCCTCCTGCCCCAAGATGTCCATCCTAATCCTTGGAACCAGTGAATATAGCAAAAGGAATTCTGCAGGTATAATTAAGGATTTTGAGATGGGGAGATTGTCCTAGATAATCCAGATGTAACCAGTAAGCCAAGATTCTTAAGAGTGAGGGTCCAAGTAGGGCAAGGGCTAGAAGATGCTCTGCTCCTGGCTTTGAGAACACTGGAAGGGCCATGAGCCCCAGAAAGTGGGCAGTCTCCAACAGCAGGAAAGGGCAGGGCAACAGACTCTCCCCTAGAGCTTCCAAAAGGAATGGCACCCTGCTGACATCTTGCTTTTAGCTTAGTGAGAACCGTTTCAGACCTTGGACCTCCAGAACTCTAAGATAATACATCTGTGTTGTGTTAAGCCCCCCCCCCCCAAAAAAAATCTGGAATGAAGATGAAAATCCACTCTGCTGTTTTTACATAATATGATGACAGACAAAGAGACTACCCCACTACTTCCTATCCGAGATGATACAATTCTATACATGTAGCCTATGCTTATTGGAGTTCCAGGCTGTGGGATGCAAACCCTGCCTTCGAGAAACTTAGAAATGTTTTGGCAAGCAAGGTGTACCCACACAAAGCCAGCAAAACATCTTTATTTCAGGGCAAATGTGTGCAGTGCTGATAATGAGCATGGGGAAAGCACGGAACCAGGTGTGATCCTCGATGATGGCTGGCCACCGAGTGTCTTCTGGAACTCTTGCTGACACCCTTTTGCCATGTCAAAAAGGCCAGCAGGAAACCAGGAAATAACCTGCTGAGAGGCGGTCCCCAGGCACACAGCATACCAAAAGGGAGGAAACAGTTCTTTACCCTTCTCATTTGTCCCCCTTTCTGTGACCGAGAGCACCTTCGCTGAGTTCCTCACCTCCTCTGCTGTCCCCGTGTGTCTGTGTTATGCTCCCACCCTCTCCTCAGCATCTGTGCCATCCTGCCCGGAGCCTGTAATGGTCTTGAGGTGCAGACTCATGCTCCCAGCTCGGTGCTGGGTGGCCCAGAGATTCTGATGGTCCCAGGCCCGCCTCAGTCCTCCCTTGCTCTCAGCGTGGGTTCAGCAGCGTGCGGAGGCCACCGTCCCCAAGATAATGAAGCTTCCTCTTCCCCATTACAGTTCTTCCCCAGCCCGACCCTTACCCCCCCGTCACAGGGATGCAGAGGGACGAGCCGGATGGTGAGCACAGACCACGAAGCCAGACCTCTGCACCCAGCCGGTGTGCAGGTCCGCCCGGCTCTGCAGAAGGGCTGGGCTGAGGGTTTAGGAGACCAGGACAGAGCACGCCCTCGGTATTCTGCTATAGGAACCCTGAGTTACTGCCAGGCCTTGGAAATAATTAATATACTTACTAGTCAGAATCACGTCCCCATGTACACGGGTAGGTCCCAGGGCATGCAGCTTGGCTACTTGTCACATTTTCCAGGAGGCTGCCCGGAGCCCCACGCCTGCTGGGATGTTTGCGGCTGATGGCACAGGTGTCTAACCACGTTAGCGCTGAGCCGCGGCCGGCTGTCACCAGGTGTCCCCCCAAGAAATCTTTGTCTGTCTCTCTAATATTGAGAACCGCACCCTGGGCTCCTGCTATGTGGGTGTCAGGTATAAATGATTTCAACCCCGGTCTTTGAGTGAGTAGAGACCAAGCCCACGAGGACAAGTATTTCCTGGTATTTCCAGAGCAGCTGGCCGTCGTCTTACTCCTCCGATGCAGAGGGACCCTTCTTTGGTTTCTCAGTCCTGATAACGGAGAAGGTGATCTGTCTCGGAGGCCATATCTCCTCCAGCATTTTCATCACTTTTGCAAGTGAGAAGGAGGATATTCTCATGTACTATAAATATGCTGGGTCCTTACTTAAAGATTTTTTTAATTTAGAGTGGAATTTAGTGTAAGAAGTTTCCTTCTTGGACTCCGGCCAGTGAGTTTTCGGGGATTACCCTAAGGATTTCGTTCTGAGACGAGCCATTTGGAGATTACTCTTACTGGGAGGGCTCCAGTAACATGACGGGGCTGTGGAGTAACCGAGACGTGAGAAGAGGTTTTGGGACATGGTCCCAGTCAATGCTGCGGTGGGAGGGGAGAGCCTGCTAGGTAGAGCTGGGTTCATTAGGTAACATGGTTACCGCTTCTAGTCTTCTTTAAATGGTGCATTTTCTGCTCTCTGGCTTTCTGAAGTATGATGTGGCTTCCAGAGTGAGACAACAGCTACTTCTGTTTAAGAGCGCGTGTCCCGGAGTCGGCGGGCCAGGATTTGGAACGCAGCCCCATCTTCCCTGGCTGGGACCCCAGGGGCTTCCCATCTCTGAGTCCTGGTTTTATGAGCTGGGATGTGGTGATACTAACAGCCACCGTCGTATCTATCTCCGAGGCCTATGTTAAAAACTAAATCACGATAATTTCCATGAGTGGTTTAGTCCCTGGCCCATCGTAAGCAGCCCAAAGGCTATCTTTCACTATTTGTAAGAGTCGCAGTCATGTTGTCGTATTTTTGTAATGAAATAGAAGATTCAGGGTGCACAAAACAGAGATAGTGCTGAGGAGGGCAACATTTTTCTTTTCTTTTTTTTTTAAAGATTTTATTTATTTGTTTGACAGACAGAGATCACAAGTAGGCAGAGAGGCAGGCAGAGAGAGAGAGGGGGAAGCAGGCTCCCTGCTAAGCAGAGAGCCCAATGCGGGGCTCGATCTCAGGACCCTGAGATCATGGTCCTGAGCCGAAGGCAGATGCTTTAACCCACTGAGCCACCCAGGTGCCCCGAGGGCAACATTTTTCAAAAAGGGGCGTAAGACACTCTGAGTTTTAAAGATCAGGAATGAAGTGTTTGCTTTGTCCCTGGGAGCCCTGGGCTCGGCTCTGTACGGGTTTATATCCAGCTGCAGAAGAAGGCTATACCTTCTTTGGCATGCACGCACGTGGAAGTGTGTGTGTGTGTGTGTGTGTGTGTACATATGTATCCTGCTTCGTGTCGTGTACCACGGCACGATGTAGAGAGAAGCATTATGGCTGTGAATAAAAATGTCACAGAAAAAAAGATTTCTCTTCAGTCCTTTCAAATGGACCACAGCCCAGCGAGGGGCCTTTTCTTTCCTCAAAAGCCAGCTAAAGGCATTGGGCCTGATCATTTCTCAACATGCTTTTTTCTTCTTCTGTTTGGATTGTTCTAAGCATGGTCCCCAGGCATCTGGAAAATTAAATGAGAGAAATAAAATAATTCATCCTTTTTTTTCCCCCCTCAGAGTGAGGATCTACAGAAATAAAGGGAACCAAGATACTTACAATAGGATCCCTGTAGGTTTTAGGGAACAAAGAGTGACAACAATCACGTATGGCTTGAAATAGCTCCCCTTCAGGGTAGAGCTATTCTACAAGAGAAATTATACCGGTGGTATTCTCAGCCACGTAAAGGAAGACACGATCTCCACTCACCGTCATAAAAAGATTTGCTTTCTGATTGCAAGCCTCTCGCTTTGGCTATGAGACAGCACCTGCCAGCAACGAGGAAGACAATGGACTTGGGAAGGGACAGAGAAGTTGGAGAACAAAGAGGGGGACTAATGATAGTAATTGGAGTTAGCACCTCTGATTCATGAGGTTTTCAGTGTCACTGGTAAGGCCTCTTCAAAGAGTGGGCACAGCCGTGATCTGCAGGCGGGTTTGGGGAACAGCTGAGCAAGATGTAGAGGGAGTCCCCCGGTGCTCGTCGGTGCTTTACTGTCGGTCCTGAGAGCTGACAAGCACTCGAGGACAGCTAGGAGCAGGATGCTCCTAGCACCCTGTCTCAGGGGAGCCCCAACTGTTCCAGCAGTGTCTCTCACACCGTGGAGAAAAAACAGGTGGAGAATCAAGAATGTTCAAGGAAGAAGAAATAGGAATTGTGGTCTCTAATCTAGGAAGGCTTTTTTCAGCCTTTGGGAAATTGGGAGGAGACCAGCGGGAGTGGAGCAGAGGGATCAAAGGTGGGGAGAGCCGGGCAGGACCCATTCTTGCCACTCCTCACGGGCCACGGGAAGGAGTTAAGATTTCTGTTGTAAGTAAACCGAGAAGGACTTTCAAGCTGGGGAATTACCAGTTTTCTGATATATATATATATATTCCCAATGAGGAAGGTCTCGAAGGGAATTCAGGGCCCTCTCTGAAATGATAAGTTTTCAACAATCCTCATCAATACTTTCCCCAGGCAAGTTGGGATAATAGAGGCCAGCCCATCAGCCAAGATCATCAAGTCTGCTAGAGGGCACAGCAAATGAGAATTTGGAATGTCTACCATTAGATTCCATCTAACAAAAAGCTAATGTTTTTGTTAAATTGTATTTGCAGTATATAGACCTTAAAATAAATTTAGGGTTAAGTGAGAAAAGTAAAAGGTAGAAGGTGTAGGGTTCTTAGGACATATTCTCACGGGAAGGATGGTTTGATATTAATCAATATTAATCAGGTGATATGCCTGTGTGCCTCGTTGGGTTATTATTAGTATCTAAAGGGAGCAGAAGGCAATGACGTCTTTTCTTTACCATCTTCCAGTGCCAATGGGTCTTTATTGACTTATTTTCAGGAGGGTGGAGGATTCTTAACCCAGCTCCAGGTTAAGATATCAAAGAGGAAGTTCACAGATGAAATTTCACCTTCAGAGATTTTTCTGCATTAGAGAATTCCAAAAGTATAACAAAGCACTTTGAGAGAGCACCTGAGACTTTTTAGGAAGTCTTGCAAATGCTGCTAAAGTTTTCCCTGGGTCCTTTCGACACTGGGTCCAAATCCCATTATGATGACTTGTAAGACAGCAACAGACCCTACTCATGGTTCCACCTGTCTGAAGTGAAAATGGGTGCAATATAGAGATATACTTTTATAAGTCAGCCTGGACTTAGTTATGCTGTGGTAACAAACAGCCCCCAGTGCTCAGCATCTTAACAAAAACAAGGCCTTTTTCCTTGGCAAGTCATAGTTTGCAGGCAAACTATGGGCTCTGCTCAGGGCTGTTTTTATTCGAGAACCTTGACTGAAGAAGCAGCCCCATCGGAGACATGCCAGCCTCATGGTGGAGGGAAACACCAATGTGTGTTAGGCTGTGTGCTGGCTTTGCATGTCTGGCAGAAGCAGCATGGGCCACTTTGGTACACATTTCATTGGCCACTGCAGATCGAACGGTCAAGCTCAAAGTTAGCAAGAGGGGAACAGCCATTGTTCTGCAGAAATGCTCTGTAGACAGGTGCACTGAATAGCATATACAAGTAATGAAGGCATGAAAATGCCATGTTTTACTTTCTGCATTTTTTAAAACAAGCTTTAAGGTGGCAATCCTCTAACACTTTTACACATGAATTGAGCCGAAAACGTTCAGATACCATAATTCAGAATATGATCCAGTCCCTGAAAATTAACAACACAAGCACTGCTTTTGAAGGGTAACTTCTGAAAGTCTGATATGAGCAGTTTGGAAGTGATTAAACACAATTTTACCGGAAGAAAAGAACATTTAATAAAGCTGAATTGTCAATTCCTAATCCGATCTTGTACCAATCTCTCAAGAATTTGAGCCTAACTGCTAGGAAGGCTTTAATGCAGAAAAGAAAGGAGAAAAAATAATCTTGTATTTCTTTCTCCAAGTTTAGGTGAATGGGAGGCAAAGAATATATCAGTAACATAATTTTTGTCAACATTATGTTCTATTTTGGAAAGTCTGAATTATGTGGTTAGCTATGGAATAAGAAACTTTATTTTAACCAAGTGGAAGAGAAAACAGGTTTGTGTGAGTCCAGGAAAATATACGCCAACCATCAAAAACACATCACATCCAGTCAAGGGTCCATTGCAAGAGTATAGTGCCCCCAAGTGACCTCTTTGCTTCTGCCCTGGTCTGGTCCCCAGTCTATTTTCCATACAGCAGCCAGACTGGGCCTTCTAAAACTCAGAGTAGAGGACACCCTGCTCAGAATCTGCACAGAACCGTCTGAGGAGTCTTCCAGCTCCCTCTGAACCACATCCATTTCTGTGGTCCGTGGCATCCTACATAACTATGTTTCTTCCATCTGCTATCACTCACCTCCGTCCTTGCTCCACAGCAGCCACACTGGCCTTGCTCTTCCTCATCCTCTAACCTGTCAAGCCTCTGCTGCCACAGGACCTTTGCACGGACTATCTCTTCCACCTGGGGCACTCTGATTCCAGAAATCCGTGTTCCATTTTCTTTTCCTTTCTCAAAGAGGCCTTCCCTAACCACCTTAGATAAAACGGCACCTACATCTTCTCTGCCCTCTTACCCTGCTTTAGTTCCCCTCCTCAGCACGTGTTGCTACCTGACACCGTCCGCATACATGCTCATTCTTCATCTCCCTTCCCTCAGTTAGAATCACCAGGAGAGCAGGGACTTCATTCCATTCCCTGCTTTACCCCTGGTGCTAAGAACACCAGGTGACTGGCACGTAGTAGATGCATAATGAAATCTGTCAGATGAATTAAAGGAAGGAATTATTGCTGCTATTCCTAATTCCATCAGATCTGTGTAAATATTTAATGGGCCATTAGTACAGAAACTAATAAAAATGTATTTTCCTGCCTGGAAGATCCAGTCTGCCAAAATGTGACATTAGATGTTTTGAAACAAAACAGAAAACCACAATCCCTATAATTTCCCCTGCTTTCTCTTAATTTTCTTCTGTAAAGTCTCCATGTTTACAGTACCAGGAAGCATGACAGATCACAGAATCCTGAATAATGGGTTGGATGAAAAGTCACCGGATACATTTCCACATGAGCGATGAACCTCCCTTTGTAAATTGAGCACAGCGGATTATGGTTAGAATGTTAGGAGACAAAAGGAATAGCAAATCGAGGGATAATGGGAAGAGACTCCAGGTGAGTTGCTCGGAAGCAAACCCAGCAGCTCACACAGGTGGGTGATACAGTTACTAGACCGACTCTATGAAAGTCATGAACAACCACTGGGCCAAGACCAGATGACCACCCGTCAGCGGACTTTCTAACGTGGCCTGGAAAATTGAGTCTCACATTGGGACTTCCGAAACCCTTGAAAAATCGCATCCCGACTTTCCCTGTTCCGTTTCCATCCTGACAAAGGCTGCCCCTTTCCTGGACCTTGCTGTCACCTCTGGTGAGCTGTCACCACACCAAGACTTGCCCTGTCTGCAGCCTCTGTCTGCGTGGGGAGCCAGTGAGTGACTGTGTGAGGGGAGGTGCTGGGCCTGGCTTCCTGCTCTAACTCCAAGCTCCTGCAGGGGTAAGGCCCATATCTGATTTGTTTTCTCTGTCCCTTGGCCACCTGTGATGACACATGGGAACCCTTATGACATACATGTTGAGAGAATACATGATGGAAACAGTGAGTTGAATTTTTCTTTGGGGATTTAAGGAACCCATTTATAATGATGATTAGTGAGTAAGCTGCTTTAATGATTGAGAGTGGAGGGGGTCGATTAGGATCTCAGACCCCAAAGCTTGGTGAGGTGGCACCCGAGAAGGGAGGCCTTGCCCCGTAGGATGAGTGGATTCTCATAACGCAGCCTCAAGGAGGAGATCCAAGCCCCTGTGGCGTTGCTTGCCAAGTTGGAATGCACAGTGTGTGCAGGTTTTGTCACTGGCTGGTCGGGGTAAGAAAAAACCTCTTCTCCAGAGGCTGCCCGGGTGGCCAGATCAGGTAGCTCTGGGAGCCTGGACCCTGGGGATGGGCTCAAATCACCACCTCTTGTAGCAAGCCCAGGGGCAAGGTGCTTGTTGTCAAAGGCAGAGAAAGGGAATTCATGTGTGTAAATTAGGTAATCTAGTTCAGATACATCATGGCACCCCACAGACATGGTCTCACTTAGCCTTGGAACCATCTTGTTCCACCGGCGTTAGTATCCCCCTTTTAGAGGTGAAGAAGCCACTACTCAGAGAAGTTGCCTAACTGTCCCTATCAGTCAGGGCCCTGGCAGGAAGCCCACAACCTACCCACGAGGGTTTAACAGAATAGAATCTGAGGGAGGGTGCTATTTACTGAGGTGTGGGCCGGGCTGCAGGAGAGGGCGGAATGGCAGCTTCTGGGGGTAGATAAAGGTGGGAAGCCAGCACTAGCCCCAGGCCATAGCGCCCAAGGCGGCTGGTGGCCAAGCCCCAGGCACCCATGCAGAGGGAACCTACAGCCATCCAGGATGCCATGCAGCCCAGACAGACCTTTGTCCTCACACCAGAGTGAGGGGACAGCGAGGGGAGTGAACTCGTCACCCGTCACCACTGTCCTTTCGGCCACAGGAAAGCCAGAGGAGAAATGGGTAGCTGATCCGGCCCCTGGAAGCGGGGCAGGGCAGAGAGCAGATCTGGGGAAGGCAGTGATGAGAGCATGGCTTCCAAGGACACCCGTGGGCAGTAGAGTATGCAGAGGAGGGTTTGCAGCTCGCTGGGAGGGTGCCATCTTGGATTCTTTGCTGGGAGAGGAAAAGGAAGAGTTAATTCTTTCTTCTCCTGTTATCCCTCACACTTTTGTCTTTTAAAGCTTTCTCTTTTCTCCTTTCCTCTGTCCTGCCCTCCATCCTCCCTCTCTCCCTCCCTCCCTCTGTCACAAACCCACTAGGCCCCGGGACACCAATAAACAGGGCTGGACTCCCTCCCTGAGGTACTTACAGCAGCATCCTGTTATGACAGAACTTGTTCCATTCAGGGCACTCTGTTTTTTAGAGCCCCAACTGCAATTTACTTCAGAATTTCATTTTCTTAATAGGCCTCCATACGGGAAGTGCTCAGAGACCCCCTAGGCAAGAGCACAACCCCAGGCCACAGCTTCCTTCTCCAAGGGGGCCGCACACGCACACCCAGACTTGCCTCCATCTGCTGACAGAGCCCCAAGCCTTCCCTGCTGTGTTCATTCACTTATTTTTGAATAGATTTTCCACTTTATCTCACGCCGAAATGGACTTATGTCTTTCTGCTGCCCCTTTCTGGAGGCCTGTACACCCATGAGTTTTCTTGGAAAAGTTGGTTGCTGGGGACCACACCCTGTCATAGGTGCCCCCTTTGGGCCCTTCGTTGAGCTAGGAAGACCCTCTCCGGGTTGGCACAGGGTTTGGAGGGCCTGGACTCCCCCTTGGTTCCCTTTCCTCCCTGTGCTGTGAACCCGGGCAAAGCTCTGATGCCTTTCTCTGCACCCCCATTTATAAAATGGACATAATGACCCCTTTTCCTTTTAACGGGAGTGCCAGGAGGCATTGGTACATTTCTAAAGTACTCAGAGCCCCTCACTGGGTGAGTGGAGAGTGCCGGGCACTCTGTGGTTCTCATTACTCACCGAGAGACACATTCACTTCAGCTCACTCCATGCTCCCGTCATTTCCCGGTATTATTGACTTAAGTACTCTTCAAGAAGAATTTCTCCGAAGCTCCCATGTTGACATCCCACTAGTGTTTTGAGAGCCAGCCTTGCTAGCTGTTTGTTCCCTTGGATGAAAGCCTGCAATCTCTCTATTAAACAGTCTGCATTCAATGAGAAGAAGAAGTGGGGGACAGAACAGAAATCCAATAGCCGCTCACACACACACACACACACACACACACACACAAAGGTGGTCATCCTTTTGCTTCTCAGCTTTTCCCACAAGGCAGGTTGATGTACAAACACCTCGGTGCTGGGAGAGTCTTGCAGCTGGACTAGCTCTGGCCAGGGTGGAGACTTTGGGTTGTAGTGACTCAATCTCTCATCTTTCCCAGCAAAAGCATTTGGCCTTATAATTCTCCTTCTCAAACTCTGACACTATTTCCCCACATCAAGTCCTTGCTTCTTGTTGCCAGAGAAACCAGCAGACAGAAGGAAACTTGGAGACCACAGGGTGCATCTGTCCTCGGTGCTTCTTGGGGAAGAGGGACCGATACTTCTAAGAGTGGAAGCTAGACTTCTGGACACTTGGGAGCATATTAGGGCAAAGCAGCAACACCTTTTTCTGGCAGTTCATTAACATCCTTGGTAGACAACCTAGGGAGATAGAAAGGGCACCCATCAAAGAACCTGGGTTTCATCTGGAGCCAGCTTTCTCACTTTGGACAAGTCATTAAACATCTCCAGACCCCAGTGTCCTCAATTATAAAAAAAATGAGACAAGAATATCGGTGTCACAGGACTTTTGTGAGTATCCATTCATCAACTTAGCAAATATGGAGTGAGTGTCCACATGTCAGGCACGGGCACTGTACAAATTTTGGGGCTATTGCTGTCTTTGTTTTCAATATGTTTCTGGTCTAGGAGAGAAAAGGACATAAAATAGGCAGAACTAATCATGTTTGATGAGTGAGTATGGGCACTGCAGGAGTGTGAGGGGAGAGAGATGAATCTGAGAAGGGGTAATCAACCCCATCTCGGGTGGTCAGGGAAGGCTGCCTGGAGGGGGCCACGACTGAAGGCCACGACTAAAGTGAGAACTGATGAGTGGAGGAGATTGGCAGGGAAAGGGGTGCAGAGACCTGAGAGGCATCGCCCATCAATTCAGAACATCTGGAGTGGATAGAGAGGAGAAGAGTGGTCAGGGTGGGAGGCACGGGCAGTGGTGGGATGGATGGTGGGTGCCTGGAGATTTAGGCAGGAATGGCGTTAACAGTTTCAAGCATCATCTGGAGGCCAGGGTAGGGACGGTAAAAGTCAGATTTGTGCGCTAGAGAAGTCGCTGGAGTTGCAGTGCAGAGGCTGAGTAAGAGAGGATACGTTGGATATTTTCTGTTTGCTTCTCCAGACCCACTTGCTACCTTTCTCCATCCTGCTCCTTTGCCACAGTAGGCTGACATTTATGGACTACAATAATAGACAGTTCTGCCCTCTGATTTCCAGATGGTTCAGCCAACAGGAAGCAGGAGCAGGAGATGGGAGGGTGGGAAGACAGAGAAATCAGGGTATCCGTCCCCCAATCTTTCCCCGCCATGGACTCAGATTGGCAGTGGCTGTGCTCCCCTACTGGGGCCAAGCTCCTGCCTGGCAGACCTTTCTCTCAGCTTCGACCCTCTCTCTAGTGATGTATAAAAACAGCTCCCTTTAGGTCCAGGCACCTACGGCTCAATGCTGTTGCTAGCCCTAGATGCTTCTCCATCCCGTGTTGGTTTCTCTTAACTCTGCTGAGAACCTCTGTAAATAGGGGTTCATTCTTTGAGTGCCTCTGCTGAGTCCTGCCCTGTAGAGAGGGCTATGGCTGGAGCAGTATGAGGCTGTTATGGGCACATGGGCCACACGGCAGACGGTGGAGATGTGGCTGAAGAGAGTCAGTGGATTCCAAAGACCCTCAGGAAATAAGAACCATAGGATTTAGATATGGAGTGAGGGAGGGAAAGCTGTGGGTGACTTCTAGGTTGTGGCTTCTGTACCCGGGAGGAAGGTGGTGCTGCTCACTGAGGGGCAGGAGGGTTGGAGCAGCAGGAGATACTGTGAGGCTTCACATGGCAGTACTCAACAGACTCGAGAGTATGAAAATCTAGGGTTCCGAAGTGGAATCTGGGCAGGAGATTCATTAGCACAGAGGTGGTAAGTCCTAGAAGGGCTGGGCCAATGGACTGGGGGTCTGAGAGCTAGAAGGAGGTCCAGGAGGCTGAGCTGCTCTACCTGTGAAGTAGGAAAGGATGAGCGGTGGCTGCAGACATGAGTACTGAGGCATGGTTGACTTTGGTTGACCTTGGCAAAAGCCATTTCAACAAGATCCCTGGAGACCGGAGGAAAGGCTCATGTGCAGATGAGTTGGTGACATGGGGGGCAGACACATGGCGATTTGTCTGTTCTCTGTGAAGGAGTTGCTGAGGTCTGCTGACAGGGCAGGGCGAGGGCAAAAGAAAGGATGATCACGAAGCATGAGCCTGTCTTCTCTTTCCTGCTGTTTGGTGGGAGCACGTTGCTCCTTGTTTCGGGGAGTCTGTTTTCTGGGAGAGGAGGGCTGAGGTAAGAGGAGCAGAGGTAGAAAACTCCAGAAGCTGAGCACTTCAGGGGTGGTCCCGGCACTTACATTGCTCCCCCAACTCCTTTGCTTGCTTGCACTTTGAGGGCCCTGGTTTCCCCTCGTCCCTCCGAAGTTCTTCCAGGTATATGAAAGGTGATGCGGACCGTAGCCTCCTCATCCAATCAAACTCTTCTCTGGGCAGAAGACTTTTCCTTTGCCAAAGTCCCTCAAGAGAGAAAGGGAAGCACAAGATAGTATTTCAATTCCATAAATATTGAGTGTTTAGTATATATAAGTCTCGGAAACTACTCTATCACAAAATGGCCTCTGGGAGCCCATTTTTGGGTTCCCAGCCCCTATTTTGCTTTTTTAAGCTGCAGTAAGATGCATGTAACATGTAATATATCACCATAATCATTTTTAAGGGCACAGTCCAGCGGTGTCAAGTATATTGCCATTGTGATAGAACCAACCTCTAGAACTTTCTCCGTCTTGCACAATGGAAATTCCGTAAGCCCGGCTCCTGGCAAAAACCGTTATCCCTCTGTGTCTTTGAAGCTGATTATGCTAGGTGCTCCCCGTGAGTGGAATCAGACAGTGTCTGTCCTTTTGTGACTGGCTTATTTTACTCAGCTGTCTTCATGGCAGGTGTCAGAATATCCTTCCTTTTGAAAGCTGAACGATAGTCTGTTGTAAGTAGATAACGCATGTTTACTCATTCACCCATCCGTGGACCCTTGGGTTGCCGCCAGCTTTTAGTTGTGGTAGTAAGTCTGCTGTGAACACGGATGTGCAAATATGGGTGGGCGTCCCTGCTTTCCATCCTCTGTGGTATGTACCCAGAAGTGGACTATCACAGGATATTTTTTGCACTTAACAAGATATTTGATTATCTCTTTTTCAAATTTTTATTTAAATTCTAGTTAGTTAACATAGAGTGTATTATTGGTTTTGGGAGTGGAATTTAGTGATTCATCACTCACCAATAAATAGCACCTGGTGCTCATTGAAATCTTGCTATTTGTAATGATGGGATGGGGCCAGAGGGTACTATGCTGAGCAAAATAGGTTAGAGAAAGACAAGGACCATGAGATTTCACTCATATGTGGAATTTAAGGAAGAAAATACTTGATTATCTCAATGAAAGTTTATATCTCAGTGACTGAAGATTGCTAAGGAATGGAGATTTTTAAAATTTTATGTATATTTTAAGGATTTTATTTATTTGTCAGAGAGAGAGAGGGAGCACAAGCAGGGGAGCAGCAGGAAGAGGGAGAAGCAGGCTCCCCGCTGAGCAGGGAGCCTGACATGGGGCTTGATCCCAGGACCCTGAGATCATGACCTGAGCTGAAGGCAGACGTTTAACTGACAAGGCAGACGTTTAACTGACGAGCCACCCAGGTGTCCTTAGATTATAAATTTCACTTGTGACCTGCATTAATTACCTCTTTTCTAGCCCATGTTATCCGGGACCTCTGAAACCTACAAGAGACTTCCATGAGAGATTTCTGGAAGACTAGAATATTCCTTTGGAACTTTTCCCCTCCTCATCCAGGCATTTATTTCTTTTGGTAGCCACAGGGAGCAATTTCTTTTGTGACAGGCTTATTTCATTAGCAGAAAGGCATGGTTCACCTGCCTTGTAGTGCGTGTCCGATTTTCCTTCCTTCCCTGGGTTGTACATCCCTTGTTTTCCACGGTAGCGTGTTTCTCAGCTCACGAAGGTGTTTCATACCCATTTTTCTTTTCACCTTCATTTTCTCCACATGGCAGCCAGGGAGTAGTCATCATGCTCACGTTCCAGCTGAGGAAACAAGCCCTACCGAGCCGTTCCAGAAACACACAGAAAGCACAGGCCTGGGGCCAGGACATAGGCGGAGTCCCGTTGGACCATCCCCGGAGCACAGCTGTGTGTGCAGGGCCCCAGCACCGTCGTGGGTGCACTCTGCATAGCAGGTCCTGGAGTGGCCAAGGGGGGGACTCCCGAGAGAGAAAACAGGTCCAGTGACAAGTCAGTGATAAGACAGAGTGGAGGGAAGGCCAAGAGCAGCAGAGGACCCGGCAACAAACCCACTCTGGCCTGGGCCTCTGGGCTCCTCCTGTCCTTGGGGGTGACTCACTTTCCCTCCAGGACACAGGAAAGGGGGTGTCGCCAGGCTAGTCCCGGGAGCTGGGTGACGGCAGATCGCTGGGGACCAGCCAGCCCCAACAAGGTGAATCTTCAAAGTTCATTGTCAGTGATTGGAGTGGCCAGATGGGAGAGCCAGGTAATGAAGTAGGGATTTAAAGTATGCCGCGCCTCATAAGGCAGTCAGTGGTGTTAGAAGCTCTCTGAATTAAGAGAACTACTGTCCTTTGGGAAGAATTCTATTCGGGGCATCTTGCTGGGGTTGGTGGGGATTACAGTTGAAGCCAGTGCAATCATCTCTCTCTTAGTATTCATGTCCAGGCCATCAGGCAGTCCTCAGGCAGAATAAACCTTTTGTGCTTTGGAGAGCTTGCCCATCATGAGCACAAGCTGTGTTTTGGACCCTCCTAGTAGTCTGGCTTAGAGCTCCCACCCCTGAGACAGCTGCATAACCCACAGGACCTGGGCTTGGCCAGCAGAGGAAATGAGCAGGGGGATGCAGCCTCTGGGTTCCCACGGGGAAACGGCTTCATACCCTGTTCCATCTTCCCATTCAGAGACTGTTCCAGAACCTTTGCCACTTGTCGTCTATTCTGGTTAAAAGTGGGAGCTACTCATTATCATTTATGGGGCACACATTTTCCAAAGAATTAGGAAGTCGCAAAATACTCTAAATAGTTTGTAGAAACCTAATCCAATCTAGCTTTTAAAATACAGAAGACCATTTTTTTCCTTCGGAGCGTCACTGGGAGCCCCAGGCATCAAGGAGCAGGTAATACATGCAAACACTAGTTAAGAGAATGCTGGATAACGAGCTTTTAAGGAACTTCCCACATCTCAATTAGGTCATATATTAATTTTCTTAAAAGGCACTGTGTATGTTTGAAGATGATCAAGATTCAATAAGCTAACAGAAGAGTGACCTTAGAGACAACTTAAACCAGTGCTGCTTCCAACACAGAATTCCCCTCTCTAAACTTTCTGACAACTTTTTCTCCTGCTTTTTCTCAAAAACTGCTGGTACTGAGGGGCTCACAACTCCGTTTCATTTAGGAGTTTATTATTAGAAAACCCCTTCTTAATTCCCTCCTCTAAAGGCACAAGGAATAAATCCAATCTCTGTTTTACAGGCTCTTCAGATAATGAGGAAATTCATACACTTCTTTCCTCAATTTCCTTTTAGCTAAATCTGTCACCTTCAGATCCTGCAACCTTCCACAAAAGCTTGCTGACTGTTCTTTGAATATTCCCTTGCTCTGGGGCTGCCGAGACAGCGATAACAGCAGGTATGGGTAAGTCCAGCACCAAAGGCTATGGGACCGTATCTTCCTTCCTATCCCATGATAATGCTGTGAGCACTGGCTTTCTCCAGCGTCATTTTTCCAGGGTGTGGATCCTCACTCTGCCACATCCTCCTTTGGAAACGTGGGCAAGCAAATAAATTGTAATGTGCGTTTCCTCATCTATTAGAGATGGGGGGGGGCGCTCATGTGGACCCCACAGCCTCACAGAGTTACAGCAGTTGAGATCATACCTGTAAATGCTTAGCACAGACCTGCGACATAGTAAGTGCTCAGTAAATGTATCTGTTTGGAGAACACTGCATCACAGATGATGCAGTCTGAAAGGCCGAGTTCACATGTCAGCTCAGGTTCAAATTTTGACCCCATCACCTATGAGCTAAACAGCCTTGGGTATGTGGCTTCAACTCTCTGTGCCTCAATTTCCTTACTTGCAAAAGGGAGACTTGAGTTGTTATAAGGATTAAATGAGCTATTATATGTAACAGAGCTTGGACAATGAAAAGGGCCATGTAAGTGAGAGCTATTACTATTGTATCTTGAAAATACATTCTCTTTTTAAAAGGAGTCACATCAGAAGTTGGCCAGTATTGGGGCGCCTGGGTGGCTCAGTGGGTTAAAGCCTCTGCCTTCTGCTCAGGTCATGATCTCAGGGTCCTGGGATCGAGCCCCCACATCGGGCTCTCTGCTCAGCAGGGAGCCTGCTTCCCTCTCCCTCTCTCTGCCTGCCTCTCTGCCAACTTGTGATCTCTATCAAGTAAATAAATAAAATCTTAAAAAAAAAAGAAGTTGGCCAATATTGAAGCCCTGGGTACCAACATGTCGATTCCTATAACCTTCATCATCTTATACTCTGTATAGAGAGTGTTCTCACTTTATATTTTTGTATCTCACTGTATATTTTTGTATCCACTTACCAGTGTATCTTGAACACGGTAGTGCTTCCAGAATTCCTGATCTTTGTAATCACATCTATCTTTCCTCTGAGCTATTTAAAATCTGCTTTCTTAGCTTCTGGATGATTTGACTATGTTTCTCTCCAGACTCGGCTTGAGGATTACCCCTTCTGAAAGCTGCTTGGATCCTTCTAGTAGACTCAAGCCTTCATCCCATCACACCTATCCTAGTATCCTGGAGGCACTACACTCCTCATATGTGTTCTATATCCTTACAGAGCTGTGCTAATGGAATTTTCTACATGTATTGGGTCCACGAACTTAAGAGTAATACCTCACTTCCTTTTGCCCCCAATGCCAATTGGTAAGGAATTATTCCTTCTTCAGAGGCACTTAGCGTAGAGTGGGTACTTAAAAGTGATTCTGGAACAAATGCCGTTCTTAACCTAGCCCAGCACCCTCATCCGTGATAAAAGGGATGATGCTGGAAAAACTTGCTTAAAGTGTGAAGTATTTCCAGTGTTTATTATCATTACTTCTAAAGTAGTGAAGTTACTTTTCCAAGACTGTTATGTTTTCTATACCCCAACTGGCATTTCTCTGAAGAAAAATCAGAGTTATTTCTGGAAGAGAAAATATCCTTCTTTATTTTTCTGTCTTATTAGAGTTTAAAGATTCAATTATTTGCTTATATAAAATACAAACTTATAGTTTGTTTTAACAAAATGAGACTTAAGACCAGATGCATAACTTCACACTGCTTCTAAATATGTCCTCTAGGTCGCCTTAATCACTAAAGGAAAGCATTGAATTATTTCTTCCCATTGTCATACCTTCCACTTCTACTCCACGCCTGCCTCTCCACATGGTTATTTTAACCCGATTTCAACAGCAATGGAAAGACTTCTTATTACTTCTTTCTAGTCCTCTTGACTCTTGTTGACAATTACTGGGGCCACCAGCCACGTGTGGCTACTGAACACTTATAATGTGGCTGATCAGTGATGCAGTGTGCTGTTAAGTGGAAAACATGCACCTGACCTAGAAGACTTAGAGTGCAAAAAAAAAAAAATAGGTGAAATATTAATTTTACCTGATGATATTTTGGACATACGGGCTCCATGAAAAATGTTATTGAATATAGTGATATTATTTATCTATTTCTTCTTACTTTTTTAACATGGCTACTGGAAAATGTAGAATTATGTATGGGGGTTGCATTATAGGCTACCTGAGGCTTTATTTTTCTTGCTCTTGGGGTTCCATACCAAATCTGTCAACAAGCCTGACACAGGGCCTCTTGGCCTTTTATTCCTCCTCCTCCTTTCCTTGATCACTGGTCCAGACAATTCCTCTTCTCTGTCACAGCATCTCCCACACCTGCCTGCCTCTAGCTACTCTCACTCTGGGCCCAACACAGCCGCCAGCAAACAAACCAAATAACCCGAATAACGGAGAGTTCACCTCGTTCAAATCCCCCTTGAGATTACAAAGAAAACAAATAACAAAACGCACTCTGTGAATAACTGCACTGTAAAAGAACTCTGATGTGCTAGAAACGAAATAACCAGCCACTCACTTAATTTTATATGCTGCTGTTAACATAAACAAACGCCTCTCGCCCACAAATGAAATGCTCCTTGAGGAAGGAGCTGGGAGCCCTTCTCAAGCTCCAGAGGAAGGAATGGAGTCTCTGACCTCTAAACCACAAACAGATACACAAATTCTCTTTTCAGTTGGCTTCAGTCTTCCAGACATAACCTTCAAGGGCCCAGGCTCCCTTGTAAGAAAGCTTATGTGCGGGACACACACATTTCTGGCGCTGGGCTCTGAGCTTTGGAGATCATGACTTGACTGAAAAAAGAAAGAAAGAAAAAAAATTTTTTCCAAGAAAAACAACCCTCTCTCCACCCAGTGAAAGAACCATTGGCAAGAAGTTGAGACTGGACATGGCCACACCATAGATTAGATCCTGGGGATGACAAAGAATGCAAGAAGGTGAGGACTGATCAATTCTTATGCTCTTCATTCATTTCTGCCTGTCCTGTGGCAGCAGCCAGTGCACATGAGGGACTCCTGTGTGAAGAAAGTGCATCTGGGCTTGGACAGAGCCTGGGGACCCCCGTAGGACAGGGCATCTGCTCTCTGGCCAGCCATGCTTCTCTTCTTCTGAAGGATTGGCCCATCCTCCTGAGGCCCTTGACCCACCACCTCAGGGAAGCCTTGATATATGCAAAGACTGTTCTGTCTCTTAATCTCCGTAGATCCTAGGGCTCCTGGCTCAACCCACTGACTGAGAGCCACTTCAGAGAGAAAGGCAAGCCCCTAACTACCGGAAACGGATCTTTATTGGGTCCTCAGAGGATGACTAGAGAAATAAGAAGATCGATTCTGCTGGTTATAAACCCAACTCATCTAACTGCTGTTTTCAGACTTGTGCCTCATGAACATGTCCTTCTGACTGGTTGAACATGCTGGGCTTGGAGAGCAAAGCTGTCACCATGACAGTAGCTCTTTTTCCAACCATGACCACCAAATGCAATAAGTGAACTGCCATGCAGAACTCAGAGAAGAAAGTCAAGGGATTCCATTGTCCGCACCCCAGACATGAATTTCCTTACATCCGTGTACACACTGACAGGAACATTCTAAATTTCCACAGATGTGAAGCTAAGCAGAAGTGGAGGCACAGGTCAGCCTGAGAGGAGTGTGTGGTGATGTGGGAAGGAAGTCCAACGCCTGCCTTGGTGTGGCTAGCAGATTTACAGGAGCCTTAGTTTTTCATTCTTTTTTTTTTCTCAAGCACCAGCTGGCAGAGCCGATTCCTTTCTTTCAGGGGCTGGCTCTGTGAGTCACTGCCCATCTGCCAGTAGCGACACGAAGGAGGGGAGCATCACACAGAGCCCTGGGTGCTTGCCCCGATTTTCTGTGAGGATGCTACAACTCTCACAGCAGAACCAGCCATCTCAGCCTGCACTGCACGCACTCCCCAATGCCTCCCCAACAAAGGACAGTTCATCCTCTGGGATGGGTCCCTCTTGAGACTGGCTTGAGCTCCTCATGCTAATGCGAATGTATTTCGGATGATATTGGATTCACGCTGAGTGTATCACGCAGACTGCCTGGTGGATTAGATTGTACTAGAATCAACCAGATCTTGAGACCATAGTTGCCTAAGAGCAAAGAAGCAATGTTTCCTCTAATAGAACAGTCTTAGTTCCATTTTGCAGATGGGGGAACTAGGGCTCAGAGAGAGTAATGTCCAGAAGAAGCCAACTTATGCTGCCATAACACCTTCGAAATCTCAGGGGCTTAAGACAACAAATATTCTTCCCCCCAGCCTGCAGGTTTGGGTGGCTCTTTAGGGCAGTTGTCTTTCCCACGTGGGTGCGGAGACTCAAGCTTCCTCGATGCTGTTGGACCCGCTGCCTTAATACCAGGCTTCTTAATGTGCCCCAGCAGGGGAAGTGAGAGATTTCCACTATGGCCATGAAGCTACAGTGTGTTACTTCTGGTCACATGATCCTGGTGAAATGCTGGAGCTGGGAAACGTAATTGTCCCCTAGCCAGGGAAGCAGAGGAGACCCAGGTATTAGTGAGCACTGCTGTGATTGACAGAGAGGTGAGCGACTCTCACTGTCCTTGTTCCATCTCTTATTTGTGCCCTCCTCTGTCTGTCTGCATCATTCTTTGCTCTTGCACATGGGCTCCCTTGAAGTTCTGTGGTTTCTGTGTTAAAATAAGGACCCTAACAGTGAGCAGTGTGAACAGTATAGAGTCAGTCATCTGAAGCATTTGATCTCCCTTTGTCTCTCTGCCTCTCTCTCTCTCTGTCTTCCAAACTTCCCAGGGAGAGGGCAAGTTGGAGCAATTTGGGTTACCTGTCCTTTTTAGACAACTCAGTTGTGCTTGGGAGAGAGGGGAAGAAAGCCACATGATAGGAATATGGCACTTCTTGGTGTAGCCTTGTAGATGGAAAGTGGGTAAAGGGTTATTAGAGATTCTAAGTGACAGAATGAGGTCCATCTAACTCCAAAACCCTTTGCATTTACTACACTTATGGCCTCCTAGATATTTTAAAAGTCAAGTAATTAGGAGAAAGTGTCTGAATACACAAAAACATAGATACTACAGAAAACCCTGTTACCTTTAGACTTACAATGGTGTGTATGAGTTAGTCTAAAATTAAGGGAACTATTAGTAGGCTTAGCAGATTTTATAGTATCCAGAATTTGGTGTAGCCATCCCAATGCTATATCATAAAGATTATGTCTTTTCTCCTCAAGGGCCTAGCATCCAGATTTACTTTCCAATGCAGTAGTCACTGACATATATATTTATTTAATTTTAAATTCATTAAAATGAAAATTTTAGTTCCTCAATCACATTAGTTACATCTCAAGTCAT
>RCUC01137624.1:0-25692 GCA_003697995.1 Taxidea taxus jeffersonii | reverse complement strand
GTAACCCCTTCAAGTCTATGTCTTATCAGCAAAGTCCCAGGTGCCACGCTTAGCACAGCGCCCACCACACAGTAAGGACTAACCGTATTCCTATGGAAATGGTGTGTGTGTGAATGAATGAATGAATGAATGGGTCTTCGACTACACATTCACCTGCGTGACTTCCCACCACCTGCCAGGTCCAACGTGATAACGTTGATATCCGTCTCTAGATTCTTCTGTTGTTTCAAAACTGCTCCCTCGAGTAATGCTGTTGAATCTTGATGTTTTCTAATCCCTTGTTTCCTAATCCCTCCCCCGACATGGTTTGGCTGCATCTCACACTGTATTGTTCTTTTTCCTCCCAGATGGATTTTTATATTTTGCTATTAAGTGATTTTGTCAGGCTATGAACAGAAGCCATGTCGGATCCCACCTTATTTCTTGTGTGTGGGAAAAGTGTCCTGAATACATGGCCAAGACAAGCAAGCCACGTGGAGAGCGGAAAACTCGTAATGATGTATTCATGCCTAGAAATGTGGAAATGAGGATAGTGACTTTTTTAGCAATTTTAAAATAACTTTATTTCAGCAACAAATATGCCTTAAGCTTACATTTAGGAAGATATTTACCATGTGCCAGGCCCCGCTTAGATAATTTACATATGTTATCTGATTCCCAGATGGCTTTGAGACTGTTCTTTTGGCAGATTCTTCCTTCTCTCTTCTATGGTGGGGGGTTAATGTCTGCCTCCTAAGGCACATGTTAGGAGAGGACACTGATCATTATTGGGCACCTACTATATGCCAGGTCTGTTTGCTGGCTTCTTTTTAAGCTCTTGTCTCCATTTTCAAGTTAAAAAACCCAGTTATCAGAACAATAGAATAACTTATCTAAAGTCACATGGCTCCTAAGTGGGAGAGATTAACTCAAACCATCTCCTGCCTGATTCCTTATGCTAACTCAGAAAAGGTTCTGGTGGAAGTTATTGTTTATTGAGTATCTTTTATGTGAAGTGTAATAGAACAGATAGATTGAAACTACAGAAATGAAGTTCCTGCCATAAATGACTTCACGATCACAGTTTCATTCCAACTGTTAACAATGAAAGCAATTTACTAGGCTCTAGGAATGTAAAATAGAGACCAGATGCATTGATATAGGACATATGGAGGCTTGCTTTTCATCCCAGGCCGATACAGACCGCTTTTGAGGGACCCTTGGGACATTTCCCAGGTATCAGCCAAAAGGCATTTAAGCATATGAGTCTCAGACAGGAGATCCAGGCAAATCTAGCCATGGGAGTTGGAGCTGTGGAGTGGATGAAATATCCTGGACTAGTGTGTAGAGCAATAGAGAAAGAAGTTTGTCCAGACAGGAGAACCCAAGGGACACCAACATTGAAGGCAATGGTCCTCAAACTTGACTGTGCATAAAAATTGCCCAGGGTAGTGCTTCCCAAACTTTCTCATGTCTTGGCACCCACAGCAATGATCCTGCTGGTAAGAGACCTGGGATAAATGAATGAAGCTCTTCATGCAGGAACACAACTAGCCCAGGGCCTGTGGCCTTTGTCACCAGCCACTAGTAAGCTGGGGAGTGGGTATCTGTATCTTGTTTAATTCATTTTTGGCAGGCTGTTTGGGAAGTTCTGACCTAAAATGTATGATAAAAATTCAGATTCTCAGGCCATGTCCTCAGTGATTCTGCTTTGGTAAGTCTAGGATTCTAGATTTTTCATTAGCACTTGCAATGATTCTGATCCAGGTAGGCTGAAGATCTTCCTTTAAGAAACACAATTCTAGGGGCGCCTGGGTGGCCTCGTGAGTAAAGTGTCAGACTCTTGATTTTGGCTCAGGTCATGAGCTCAAGGTCGTGAGATCAAGCCCCGCATCAGGATCTGAGCTCAGTGGGGAGTCTGCTTGAAATTCTCTTTCCCTCTGCCTCTGCTCCTCCCCTATCTCTCTCTCTAAAATAAATAAATGAAATCTTAAAAAAAAAAAAAAAAGAAACACAATCTTAAGGGCCATAGGAAGGGGAAAGTTCAATTCTCTGAGAAGCGGTGTCCAAAACAACAACTAGAAAAAGCAAAACAAAACCAAGGGATGTGTCTTCATGAAAGCCAAGGAAGTAGTGTTCTAGAATGGAAGCGGAGGCTGACAGTCATGGATGCCAAGAAGCCTGGGAAGATACAAACTGAAAAGTGTGCATCCAGTTATCAGCAAATGGTAGTGACTATGACTTTGTGGAGCTAGGGGCAGTGAGCAGAACCTAGGAGGTAGAGGCTGGAGATGGGGTGGAAAAGCAAATATTTTCTGATTAAAACAAGAGATTAGCTGGAGAAAAGTATGGGGTTGAAAGATTTTTTTGTTTTTGTTTAAAAAAAATTTTTTTTTAAGATTTTATTTATTTGACAGAGATCACAAGTAGGCAGAGAGGCAGGCAGAGAGAGAGGAGGAAGCAGGCTCCCCCCTGAGCAGAGAGCCCGATGTGGGGCTCGATCCCATGACCCTGAGATCCTGACCTAAGCCGAAGGCAGAGGCATTAACCCACTGAGCCACCCAGGCGCCCCTTGTTTTTGTTTTTAAAGATGGAAGACTGGAACCCAGTAAATGCTTACAAAGGAAACAGAAGAGGGGAAGAGGGTATAATTTATGAGAGGGATGGGATAATGTGTTCTCTAGAAGACTCCAAGGGGGTGAGACCTGGATGACGGTCAAGGGGCTTAATCTGGAGAACAGCTGAAATCATTTTAGGACGAATCTTCAAGGCTGCATTTCCCAAATGCATAATCATCAGAATTACTAGGGAGCTTAGAAAAACCAAATGTTTCCCCTTCTTCCCACTCCTGCAGGATCAAATGTAATAAATATGGCGATTTCAATATAATAAAAAGGCAGCAACAGACGTTATCTTAGAATCCTCCAAGGAAGTCTGATAATTATCCAAGCTTCAAAACTATTGGCCGAATGTTCATTAACGGATGAAAAAGCACTTTCTCTTCATCTTTCCCAGAAAATTAACACTGTAACACTTCCTAGGGATGAAAACAATACATTCTTGGCCTGAGTACTTGGAAGCAGAGAGTAAGACAGGTTAACCTCTTTTCAAACAATGTTCAAAGGGCGAGACTGATCAGTTTCTAAGACAGGGTAGCAACCTTCATTCTGACCTAAAATGGGGCTTTGGTGAACCTTGAGCCTGGTTGCATTTTGTTGTTTTGTGGTCGTGGGAGCAAACGAGGGTAGCAAAATCTATTTAAGAAAAGGTATAGCATGGGGAGGGACTTACCCTGGATTTCACTGTAGGGAACACAAAACGAGCCTGGGTGGGGGCGGGGGGGATGATGCCAATAGGCGATCGAGAACCAAGGACTTAAGCATCTGGGGCCAAAGACCATTGCTGCAACTTGTAGAGCTCTGGTTCACTTTCCAGCCCTTCCCGTACCTGCACAGGTCGCCAGGAGCCAGACTTCAGTTTTTCTCATCTATATAATTGACAGGAACAGTCCCCGTTGCCAGCTGCCTTTTGGGAAGGTCACAGGGTGAAAATGACAGAAGATACGCCATGCCATTTGCTATAAACAGCCCTATAGACACGACAGTTGTGCTGGTCAACGGCCTCCGTGAAAAATTCACCACTTTAAATAGTTTGCTGGAGGGACGCCTGGGTGGCTCAGTTGGTTAAGCGGCTGCCTTCGGCTCAGGTAATGATCCCAGCGTCCTGGGATCGAGTCCCACATCGGGCTCCTTGCTCGGCAGGGAGCCTGCTTCTCCCTCTGCCTCTGCCTGCCACTCTGTCTGCCTGTGCTCACTCTCTCTCTGATAAATAAATAAAATCTTTTAAAAAAATAAAAAAATAAATAGTTTGCTGGAGAAACTGGACTGTAAATCTTGGAGGAACTGGGCTTTCTGGATGACACACCAATTCCATCTACCTCCTATCAGAAAGAAAGTAATGTAGAAGCATTTTCTGCCCTTTACCAGTTTACTGATTATGGTGACATGGTACGCAGATGATATAAAAATGCATATTTAAAAAAAGCAATGTTAACCTTATTTAATATCTTCAGCTAACAATTTCATGGGCCCCTGGTTTCGTGATAGACATGGAACAAAAGCCTTTTTATAAGCCTTGAGGTTTAAATGAGTGTTAAATCTCCTTCTAACCTGCCTTGTCTTAATTGCCACTTAAAATATATAAGATCAGTCTAAAATGTATGTCTGCAAGTTCAAAGTCTCTCCTATCTCAGCAGAGGGCATCAGCAGCATACCCTTATGCTTAAGTGAAAAACCCAAGATTTGTCCTTTTACCTCCTGAAACCTCATACCTTTTTCTCCTTCAATTCACTAGCTACAAACCTATCAGATTCTTTTCAGTCGCTCCAACCAGCCAAGCCTTTTTTCACTTCTAAGCTTTTGTTTTGATGTATCACACTTATGAGAAGACATAAACTTTAACACATTGTAATATCTCTGGAATCAAAATGTGTTTTGCAATCAATGGCGATTTGCAATGATAATCACATTACTTTTTTTTCTTTCTTAGTGGTGTCTTAAATCCAGTGGGGAAAAAAATGAAGACAAAGTGCCCTTTTCATCCCCTAGTTCTTTGTGTGGCTGGCTCAGTTCTGGCCTCCTTGTCCCAGCTCCAGCCCACTGACCTCCTGCTTAAGCAGACGCTCTGGTACCACCTTCCCTGAAGGTCTCCTCCCACTCCCATCTCATCATACTGTTCATTGCTTTTTTGCAATTTAGAAAAGCATCATTGTTTACGTGTTTGTTGTCTTTCTTCCCTATGGCACATAAGCTGCACAAACAGGGCTTTGACTTCTTCTCCATTTCTTTGCCAGATCCTGGTTGATCAATGAGTATTTCTTGAAGGAAACTCAAAGCAAGGGTGTCTCTTCTGTAGGACACTATGTGGCCCCTCCCCACTATCTCAGTATCTGAGATGAGCACCTTTTTGTTTAAAGATATGTAAGAAAGTCTTCCTCAAAAGAAAAATCGGTTTCCATCTTCCTTCGAGTGTGTGCTCTTTGGAGACAAGACCACATTCCTATCACTCCCTGATGCTCTTCCAGGTTACTATGCAGTTGGCCTTCAGCCTTCTGCATGCACCTGTCTGCGGGGAGCCTCGTGGACAGCTTGGAACACTCCAGGCTGGGTGGCCTATTTTTCTGAGTCACTCTTGAGTCCTATGAAATGTGAACATATGCCCCACATTGGAAACAAAAACACCGAAAATCTTTGTGACAAGCAAGGACAAGCGCATCGTGCCCAGCCTGGTGAGCAATGTGGGAAGACAGAGTGTAGAATGCTGGCGACACTCGGAGGCTGGCTTGCCATTCATTTGGTCCATTTGTCCCCGACCCAGTGGGGCCTGGAGCTGTGAAATGCTGATTCTTACCACCTCCTACCCCAGAACCCAGCTTCAGGCCCCCCAGCTCTGAGTTTCCTGACAACCAGATGCTAGGTAGAAGGAGACAGCTCAGGTCTGTGGTTATTTTGTTTTTAGGTGATGACCGTTTCTCCTACCCCATGAGCTATTCTGATTCAGTCCCCCGCTCCCCTCTTTTGTTCTGACATCTAAACCTGCTGTCAAACCAAACAGAGCCCCAGAATGGAAAACTGAAGCAGCCACCTTGACCCACAACTTCCCCTGAGGGTCAGCGTGATGGATGGGATGGCTGCTCTGGGTCCTGGCTCTTGAGGCTGTGCTTTTTCTATAAAATTGAATGAAAGACCCATTCCCTGCCGCTGAATGCTGGTGCTGCTAAAGGAAGGAGCTCAGAGTTCCCCAGTGCCGGGAGGATGGACGTACTGGCTCCTGGGGGACCACGCCTATTGCTCTTGGCTCCGTTGGCACGGACCCCACCCTGAGCCTTCTCCTGATTTCCCACAGAAGGAGCCAGCACCGCTGCGGCCCCTGATACATCTTTCAGGGACATGAGGCAGAAAAATCTGTTCCAGACCAGTTGCCACAGCCATCCCAAAACCCAGGGGCCAGTGAGCAGATGGTTGTAAAGCACAGGACAAAGGGGACAAGGGGGCTCCCGAAGACAGGCCCAGAGGAGCGTGTTCTGGCTGATGTAAGACTTGGAGGTACGTCAATACATGACACACTTCCAGTTTAGAGCAAGTCGTATCTGAATGAGTCACTACTCTGCAAACTTCACCGCTCCCCTCCCCTGTGTCAGCAAGGCAGATAGCCAGAGGGGGCTGGGCCCGGACGGCCGCCCGGTGCCATCTGGGAAAGTGCTGCTTGTTTCGTGACTAAGGGAGCTTACCTGTGAGAACCACAGCACACTGTTCTGCTGGCTTGGCTGTGTCGCTGAGGCCCCTGCACGTCCCCATGTCCCACTGGACGTCCTAATGAGTGCCCTGGCCTTGGAGCAACCATGCTGGGGCAGTGGGTCAAGGTCACCAGCACCAACACTAGGCATCCTGTGTCATTTGGAGAAGGAAGTACTAACCCTGAGCAAATGAATCAGCCCACGCCACCTCCTTGTTTGCTTTCCGTTTTAACGTGGGCTCTGAGGCCAGGAGAGTAAAGAAGTCAGCGCACTGTAAAGGGGGGTGGGTCTTGCCTCTGACAGAGTGGCAGAGATGATGACGGGCGGAGAGTTGGCAAGGTCACACAGGGACAGGGCAGGGCCTGGAGGGCAGGGCCGATGGCAGGGGACTCGTCAAAGAGGCTGGCACACCTGCCCTCCAGACTGCGGATCTCACGCCCTCACGCTGTGCCCACCTGGCATCCAGTTGTGTGGGGAACCCCACCTCCACATGCAGGCCAGCTGCCCTCTAGCAGTCTTCAGCCCAAGTGAGGACCCCTTCTTTGTCCTTGGAACCGTCATGAGTCGCCAGTGACTCAGGCCCCTGTGCCCCAGGCCTGGCAGAGCATCCCCAACTGGACTTCCGTCTGCACCCAGTCTCTCACTCCCACCCTTCCCCACACTGACCACCAGCTGACCTTTCTAAATGCACATTCTAAGATGTTGCTCTTCAGCTTAGAAAACCCTGGGGCTGAGCAGTGTCTTTCTGAGGAAATCTGCACACACCCCCAAACACCCCCCCCCCTTCTCTGCTCAGCCATAGGAGGCTTCCAGGCCTCTTGTCTCCCTGGCCTCATCTGCACTGATTTTCTCCCAGGACCCTCCGCGCCACTGGCCACTCCCCCCACGACCACAGACACCTTGTGCAGCAACATCAAGGGCAGGCCTGTCCTCCCTGTGGGGCTCTCACGCCAGGATGCAGAGGCCTCTGCCCATGGAGAGGGCAAAATCAGTGTCTATGTTCAGGCAGACTGGGAGCCCAGCAGATGCCCAAAATGCCAAAAAAGATGCTCAACGATCTTTTATCTCCTGGACACCCAGGAAACCTTTCCGCGTGCCTCTGTTGTGGAAGGCTTTGCTTGCGTAACAGATCCAGTCTCCCTTCTGAGCACTGAATTCCTGAAAATTATTTCCCCTCTGTCCAGAGAAGGGGGAAAAAAAATCCTTTCAGGGATTTTCACATTAAATACAACACGAGGTGACTGCTTCTCTCAGTCCTAAAGAAATTACTTTCCACTGCTTGGAAACAAATCGTTGGAAGTTTTCCAATAATGATGTATCAATGTAACAATACTATTTTTGGAAATAGCCATTTGCTTTAACAATGGCATTTTTGTTCAAACCTGGCTCCAATGGAAAATTCTTCCCTAAACGGATTACATAAGTAGGGAAAAGTGTTTGATAAGGAAATGTAATGTGATTTGATTTGATTTGATTTATTTTTTTAAAGATTTTATGTATTTATTTATTTGACAGAGAGAAAGTACACAAGTTGGCAGAGCGGCAGGCAGAGAGAGAGGGAGAAGCAGGCTCCCTGCTGAGCAGGGATCCCGACGTGGGGCTCAATCCCAGGACCCTGGGATCATGACCTGAGCTGAAGGCAGACACTTAACTGCCTGAGCCACCCAGGTGTCCCTGTAACATGATTTTAAATAAAAAATATAAAAATGGTTTCAACCAAGCTGCTCAATAGGGAAACGTTTCTTATTCTAATTTTTTCTTTATAATTTTCAAAATTTTACATTTTTAGTTTTGATTTAATAATATATTTAGATCCCCCCCCCCCCCCACAAAAAAAAAAAGCCCAAATGTGTTTTGTTTGCAGGAGGGGAGTCTGTGCTTCCCAGTTGTATAATGCTTCAGAATTAACACTTCAAACAAAACTCACTGAAGTTGAAAACTCCGAAATGATTGTGCCTCGATATTATAAACTTGGTGTCTCGAAGTTCATGAAGGATCTAGAAATTTCCTAGAACCCATGATCTGAAAAAGCAAACACACTTAAATGAAGCCTCAAGGGGCACCTGGATGGCTCATTTGGTGAAGCGTCTGCCTTCGGCTCAGGTCATGATCCCAGGGTCCTGGGATCGAGCCCCGCATCGGGCTCCATGCTCAGCGGGGAGTCTGCTTCTCCCTCTGCCTGCTGCTCCCTCCCCTTCTTGTGCTCTCTGCTCTCTCTCTAATTAATAAATAAAATCTTAAAAAAAATTAAGTTCCCCAAAGTTGGTACTTTCCATATGAACATTAATTATTTCCTGTGCAAGACATGAATTTGGAGTGCAGCTCAGCAGAAGGAACCCAGTCATGCCTCTGTGACCCCATGAGTCCCATGTCATTTGGAGCCAACAGCCCTGGCATGAGCTGTTTCTGATCTGTCCCAGGATTACAGTGAGGTGGCACCATGCTGAAGCTAATGGTGAGGACTACCAGCTCTTTGTCTGGAAACTTCTTCCAGCAATGCTGTAAGCACCTTGTTCCCTGTATTAAACCCCTTTCTGTGAAAATACCTGGTGTGGTTTCTGGTATCTCATTCTGACTAATACAATATGAATCCTTCCCATAATATGATAAAGCAGATGTTCCGTCCCTCATTTTAGAGATGAGGAACTTGAGGTATCCTGGTGATTTGTTTCAAAGAATTACTCCTGCATCTCCTACCCTTTCTCCTCATGGAAAAATACTTATGGATATGAGAGAAATTGCATACTTTCCATGTTTACGTGAGAAGCATGAAAAGTACTTAATCAAGGGTAAGATGATATGTGAGATGCTTATTAAATAAATTGAGGAAGTGAACCTTGGACTTAAAAAAAAGACTGGCATCAGAATGTCAAACTACTCAACAGAAGGTAAATTTGAGGTGCTCTAGGGGCTGGGCTCAGACAGAATAGTTAAAACAGGAGGATTAAAGTCTGTATTCAAATAGTACCAATCTTCCTAAGAAATGTGTCCCCTTTATTGACCTTCAGTACAATATATTTATAAAATAGTCATACCTGGCAAAGCCATGCTACAGGAATTGTTGGTGCTATCTGTTGAGGCAGAGGGATTATATACACTATGGATCATGAGAAAGCATCTCACAGATCTCTGACCATTGGAGCTTTAACCCACCAAAACTCCCAGCTGCTCTTGCCCTGAAATCTACAACTGCATTTGCCCTGAAGCCGCCGATTCTGCCAGTCAGTGGAGCCCCCAGAACAACCAAGCAGGCTCATTCCCAGGAGCCAACACATCCCAGATACTGATTTGGCTTGAGGACCTCCAGTATCTCACTGAACCTTCCTTAGATGGCACTGGGCATGTTCCCTTCTTCTCTGCTTCACTCTGTTGGATTCACTGTTGTCAAACAGCCTTCCTAGACTTTCAGGGCTCCCTCCCCATTTCCTCGCATGGGTGCAGCCCTAATAAAGTCCTTAATGTTTAATCCCATCTTGGCATTGACTTCTCCCAGCACCTGGACTAATGCATTCACTAAGCCAAAAAAAAAAAAAAAATCTTACTCTCCTCAGGTGAGCCCAGGGACTAAGGACTCACTTCTAAAATGAACTGCATTTGATGGCTCATACATGTGGGAGGCACCTTAAAATGCCTTCTTGAACATTCCCTCTGAGTCAGGCACTGGGAAGAAGAGATATCCTGACATTTGTATGAGGTCATAATTATACCAAGGCTCTGGTTTAGATAGGTAGACTCTCTATAAAAATTTGGTCTCCCTACTGGGCCTTACCTACCAAGTGGTAATAAAAATTATTAACTTTATGTTAAAATTTAGACTGATCTGATCATTTTAAAACTTTCACCCTTCACACACACACACACACACACACACGCACACACGCACACACACACACTACTGACCAATGCCTGGAGAGAAGAATATCGAGACACATATACGCGAATGTCTACCATCTCCTCAAGATAGTAGGGCTCATTTTCTCTCTTGTCATATCCTGTTTCAGACCTCAAATGTTCTGTGAAGCCCTCATGGAGAGAAGTCAGCCCCAGTTCCAGAACGTGTGTGGGTGGGACAGCAAGATTTAGAATATGTATTTTGTCAGGGCGGGCAGAGGTTGAGTGGTTGGGGAGCTCCCAATTCCTCAAAGGGCTTCCTAGTTCTGCAGCTTCCTGATATGGCGGGGGACCGTCTTCATAGAAGCTCCACTAGATTCTACTCATCTGCAGGTGAGTGTGTGTAGACTGTGAATGCCCCCCAATAGATCTCTTCCTGCTTAAGGTAGCACTAGTGGATTCTGTCATCTGCTGCTAAACACTGACCAGAGCAAGCCCACAATGAAATGGAAATTGCTTAGTTGTCTGTCTCATTTCACTCTTCAGTTCCTTGAAGAGCATACAATGTTTTCATTTCCATAAGCCCAGCAATGACTACCTTGCTCAGCCCCCAGTAATAATAAGAAAGAGCTCTTCCTATGAATGACTTACCAGAAGGATGTGGAGCAGGGTCAACTAGCAACTTTGTATCAGCCTCTAATGTAGCCTCTTATTCTTTGTTCAGCCCAGAATTTCTGAATCTCTAAAGTTGGGCTTTAGCACTTTACTATTCACTATCTGTATTCTGTCCATCATCTTGGAGGTTAAAAACAGTTCCAACAAACTGTGTTATTCCCTTGATATGTAACTTACTTATCATACTTCCTTAGATTTGTGAATTAATGAGGCCTATCATTACTTTATTTCTTTATATGTATTCATTTTGTCTTCTTTCAAGTGTCTGTTGTTCTGTTCTTTGAAAAAATAGATTTTGTTAATGGTTGCAACAAATGTTAATCTTTCTCCCCACCCTCAAAACGTCTTAAATTCAGATTAACAAACATGATTAAAAAAAATTTCATCTGATGTAGGTTTTAAAGAAATCATTTGACATCGTCTTGGAATTGTTACTATCAAATGAAATTGTCCTCCAATTTTCTTGGAGGGAGACAGTTGTTTTGGGGGACCTCTAAAGATTTTCACCTTATTGGTGATGGGTACAAAAGTCAGTCTTCTATATAAAAGTTGTGTATAATGCTTTAAAACATTTAATACTGAAGAACATTTATCTGTTCTAAAGCTCTATAATGATAATCCTCTAATGTTAAAACTAACTTTAAATCACCAGTATTTAACCAACTGAGCCACCCAGGTGTCCCAAATCACCAGTATTTAATCAAGACAAAATTCTCTGCCCAGGAGGCAATATTAAACCACTTTTCATTCTGTGACCCCAGATTTCACCATTGCATTGTGATTCAATCCATGTTACTATGCTAATGGATTTAAAGATTTTGAAAAAGAGAAAAAGAGGAGAAGTTGTTATACAATGATTAGTACCTTCTTGGTCTCCCTGACTAGAAGAATGCTTGTTGCAAAAAAATGATCTTAGTGACTTCTGCGTAATGTCCAGGGAGGTAGACTGGTTTGGGCGGTGCTGACGCTGGGCGCCTGGGTGGCTCTGGTGGTTAAGGGTCTGCCTTTGGCTCAGGTCACAATCCCAGGGTCCTGGGATTGAGTCCCACATACGGCTCCCTGCTCAGCTCAGTGGGGAGTCTACTTCTCCTTCTCCCTCTGCTGCTCCCCCAACTTGTGCATGTTCTCTCTCTCTGTCTTTCTCTAGTAAAAGTAAATAAATAAAATCTTTAGAGGGCAATGCTAGTGCTAAGTGTCAGGTTATACATGGTGTACTTTACACACTCAGTCAAGCAATGCCGGCTGCTTCTCTCTCCAACCCTCCCTCCATTCCTCTCCCCTCTCCCTGCCCTTCCCTGAGTTTTTCCTTTTTCTCATTCTCCTGCTTCTTATTGCAAAATATGAATTTACTAAGCCCCTTTGAGGTCCTCAAACTAAGCAAGTTAAATTCTGTCCTCTTCATAAATTTGCCTACTGTTGACCGTTGATCCACAGAAAACTTTATGAAAAGGCATATTTACATATATGTTAAAAACTAAACCTATGGAGAGGTATATTGTGAAAAGGCCAAATCCTTCTCCATGCTCCCCTCTCTCTTAAGATCACTTGCCTAAAAACACCACTATTAACCTTTATATACATGTATATATATTTTATATATGTGTACATATGTAATGGTTAGATATATATTTGTGTATATGTCTGTAAGGATAGCTTTTATTTGTGTATATAAGTATATAAATAGATAAATATAGAGATATAGATTTCTATATGTATGCATAAGGATAAATATATATTTTAAAGCTAATAATTATTAATATATGGGCTTGACATTTTAATGTAAAACTATGTTTTGGACTTCTTTGCTTTCTTCATAACTGCTATATAGTATCATTGTATGGATGCTTATTCCTTAGTATGGGCTACTCCTCTTTTATTTATTGGGTTATTTCCTGTTTATAAAATCATTTGTGTCTGTTACTGAAAATTTGAAAAATATGAGCTGGAGTAATGAGGGACATGAAATCCATCTACCATGGTGTGTCTGTGCTCTGGGATTACCTGGCAGGGCTGCCCTTGGAAAGCTGACTCCAAGGAGACCAACTGTCTAGCCTGAGGAGAGAGAATTCTTACGGAGAGCTCTTCTCAAGGGCTCAGATGGACCCCTGAAATGACACTAACCCTCTGAAGTCAGTACAGACTGTCTAAGTGATGAAGACTGTCTAAGTGATGAACGTCAGAAGGTTTTTTAAAAAGGCTTATCAGGGACCATCGTTCCTTTTACTTAATCAGTAATTAATTTCCTTCAGGGTACTTGAGGTGTTGGCCTTGGAGAGGGAAGTATATGGAGGAGAGATCACCAGTTGGCCAAAGAAATCCAGTGTGCTATGACAATGGATGTGTGTGGTCTTTGTCTCTGGTTCTGACCCAGCTTCAAAAACTCTAGAATTTTCTGAGTCGTAGGAGTATCCTTGTTACACTTATGACTGACTGGAGACGGGCCCCAAACAGGATCATGATGCAATTTGGTCACTGGGAAGATCAGGCAGGTGATTAGAAGTTTGAAAGTCCTCCAGGAGATTGAGCTCAATCACATGACCAGTGGTTTCATCAATCTTGCCTAAGTAATGACATCCCAGTAAAATCTCTAGACTCTGCGGCTCTGTGCCCACATCCCGCCCAAAGCACCAGCCCCCCAAAACATGTGTATATAAGCTTTGCCTTATTCCTGGAGTGTGTAGTATGGGTGCTTTACTGAATTTTTGCAATGACACAATCTCTGTGTGACTAACCACACAAAGTTATACTTTCTGTTAGTGTTGCTAAGTGTAATAGGAACCGGCAGAGCTGGTTTCCAATCCTGTACTATTAACAAGACTTGGGATCTGTGGAGTCACTTAACTTGCCTATGACTTTGTTTTCTCATTCATAATAAAGGGAGTTAACACAGTGACACTAAAGAACAAGACAAAATGGGAAAACTTCTTTGCAATGTTCAGAAGTCCTAAGTGCTACAATCTTCATCTTCAGCATTCAGATTAGTCTAGAGTTGACTCATTGCTGTGGCTCCCAGAGCACTACAAGTCTCCAGGATTTGTATTTATGTTGATTTCTTTCTGAGTTTACTCTTTGCTAATTTGCTGTGGAATTCCTTTTAAAATTCTGCCTTACTCATATTTGAAACAGACCTGTGAGATACATACTCTGATGCTTCTTATTTTATGGATGAGGAAAATGCAGCTTAGTAAGGAGAAAATGAAGCCACTCAAGGCTATCTAATTAGTAAGTAATGGAAACCAGGGCGGTCTGCCTCCAGAATACTTGACCTTGGCCACCATCCTCTCCACTTCCTAAAATAGACTCCATCATCCTGGATCCCCATTCCTATAACAGAGTCAAGGAAGGAAAGGAAAACAGGCTGACTGTCAATCATTCTACTCTTAACATTCTTCACTTTCCATATTTGTCCCCAGCAATAATATATTTTCGATAATGTCCTTACTGTTTTCCTCAAGCACTAGGATGCTTATTTTTAAGGAGCGTTTCTTTAAGGAGCATTATTAACCATTTTGGCTATTATGCTTGATTGCATTCATTATTATTTTATTGCATGGGTTGTGTCATAGTTAATTATGTCCTATTTCTAAATTCCTCTGCAGAGTTTATTCTGTTATTTTCATGTGGTAGACTATGATGAATAGAAATTCTGTCACCTGCTTAGGAAGTGATTCATATGCTAGCAGCAAAATACGATCTATGAGTTCTATAACTATGCTATCCTAGAAATTACCCTTGATTTGTGAAGGATAATACATAGGCTGAAATTGTTTGACATAAATATTTTTTAGCTTGTATGTCAATGTGCTTTCAACTGTACTAGACCAATTTTGAGAGTGCCTTGTATTTTCTATATTCTGGCCAATCACACAGTGTGCTGAGATCTACAGTCACATACATAATGTTTGAGTTATCTGGCAATGGTGTCATTTGAAATAATGTAATAGAATCCTTTCTTTTCTCCTTGTCTCCAACCTTCCAACCCTGGGAAAACAGTAAGAAGTTGCTAAGCTTATGAAGACAAGGGTTTGCTAGTTTCCTGTATCAGCTCAGATAATTCAAGTTTCTCTACAAACAAAGAAACCCCAAATGCCAGAGGTTTGCAACGGCAGAATTTAATTTTTACTGAGGTGACAGTCCAATGTGGGTGGACTGGGTGGCTTTCAATGAGGCAACTAAAGATGGAGCTCATTCTATTTATGGCTCCATGCTCTCCCAGGGTCCTCATGTCCTTCATTTCCAGCAAAGGGTGCCAGTTATATGATATGAATATTCAATGTTATCAGGCTCTGGCCATCTGGTATGTCCATCCGCAGCAGGGCTCTCTGCGGGAAGGTGAATCTCCACTGTGAACCAGCTCCTTCTGACCCCTCCGTTCTTTCTCATTCATAGAGGCCCACTCTCTCTGGGAAGATTCAGGATAGAATTGTTGGCATCATTTGAGAGCAAGTGCTTCTTCCACTGCCCACCCTTCCTCCCCATCATAGCCTGCTCCCCAACCCCGTGCTCACTGTGAGTACCTACATGAATATGGGTCACTTCCTAGGCCTAACGAGAGTCATATTGAAACAATTCTGAAGAATGCAGACAAGATAGAAACATCAGCTAGTAAACCTTTGATGGCATTTATGTTGTACAGACTATGAGAAAATGCTGTAAATGTTGTGGATTCACAACATTGATCAATGTGTCTCGTGAGCCTGTTTAGCATTGGGTGGTTAAGATTCCCATCTCCGGAACCACAACCCGCGCTTCCACAATGATGTCAGGATGTGCGTGTTCCTACCAGTTAGGCTCCGTTCTCAGAGGGCTGTCTCTTTCCCAGGAAGCTGTGTATCCCTACTGCCATCCAGGGCATCCACTGCTGGGCACTCTTACCCCTACCAAGTGACTCCACGAGACAGTCATTGATGATGAGTTGTCATCATTCATGATGATTTATTATAACATTTAGTAGGATATTCTATGCAAAGAAAAAAAACACTCTGTAAATGCTACTAATAGGAAATTATGCGGGTTTGTGGGAAATGGTTGGGTTAAAAACAATCATTTTCCATAAAGTGAGAACATGGCGCCTATAAAATAATAGAAAATATATATATTGGTTTCTGCCTCTGGTTCCTAGCATGGAGCTCTTAAGACCTTGGTAATTTCCTAATCAATAAGAGCACTAGGAACATCTTTGGTTCTAATCTTTGGTCTTTGACCCAGGCTTCTGACAGATTTCCTAAATCCCTTGGGATTTCTTGGGGGACAGCAGTGTCTTTGTTCTAATGATGGGGACTCTGGGTGGGCTCTGGGATAGGACTGGTCACCAGAAAGACCAAGCTATGATGAGAAGCTTGGGATTTTCTTTTCCCATACCTTCCATCCTCCAGAGAGGGGAGAGGGGCTGGAAATGGAGCTGAGGATCTATGATGCCTATCTGAGGAACCCTCCACCAAATTCACAAGAGTACAGAGTTTGGAGCGTTTCCTAGTAGGCAACCCGTTGGGGGTGTGGGGAGAATGGTGTGTCCTGCCTCCTTCCCCACATACCTTGCCCTCTGCTTCTCTTCCATCTGGACACTCATCTCTAGCCTTTACCACATCCTCTTGTAATAAACTGGTAACCATGAAGTAAATAGTTTTCTGGAGTTATGTGAGCTGCTCTGGCAAATCAGTAGAACCTGAGGAGGGTGGGGTGGGAGTCTCTGGTTGACAGCTGATTGGTCAGAAGCACAGGTGACAACCTGGAATTGCGACCGGCGTCTGAGGATGGAGAGAGGAAGGCAAGCTTGTGGGACTGAGCCCCTCACTGTGGGGTCTGACGTCATGCTTAGGGACAGGGTGTCTGATGGAGTTAAAGTGTGAGACTTCCAGCTGGTGTCACAGACTGTGTGGTGTGGCAGACGGAGGGGCTAGGGGTGACATAGTCGTGTGGGTGTGCAGGACACGCCAGAGGAGAAGTGGGTATTCCCCAGACAGCACTGAACAGAGTTTTAGGATGACCTAAGAGAGTAGGCAGTCCTAGGTTGTGTCTTTTGAGATAAATTTAAAAAAAGAAAGAAAGAAAGAAAGAAAGAAAGAAAGAAAGAAAGAAAGAAAGAGAGAAAAGCCTAGGTGCCTGGTCAATTTTAGCTCAGATCCAGTATCTCCTCAGTGCCTGAAATCTGGTCTGATGGGCTCAGCCCCAGCTGCTCAAACTCTGAAAGTGTGAGGCTTGGAGAGAGTGGATAAGCATCAGCCAATCTCACTAACCCCTTGGTTCCCACCAGAGAGAAGGGCTTGGGGCCCCAGGTCTTCAACATGAAGACCAAAGGTCTGCAGAGGAAGAAAGCGTGGTGCCGTGGGGAGTGGCTCCACACGTGTTAAGTCAAGGGTTGGCTGTTCCCTCTGGTAAATATTGGGATCCTCCAGCGAAGGGCGAAAGGTAGTATTTAAACACATCTTCCCCAGTAACGTTGTTTTCAAGCAGTAGGTTATAATGACAAACACTCAACCAAAGGATGCCCAAAGTGCCAACATTTTTTAGCAAGCAGTCGCAGAAACATCTGACGACCTTTCTCATAAATTCAGCGAAGCCCTCCTCTGTTTCCAGGTGCTCTGTAGGCATCTTGCATACATTTTTCTCCCTGAGGGGAGGCAACAATACTCTGAAGGCAGGGTCAGCCAGCTTTATGCCAAATCAGGTGCAAGCATCCTTCGAGAAGTGGGGAGCACCTACTTCCATCCCTGCTCTGAACACAGTAGGGTGGAGGGCCTGCCTCCCCTTTAGACTTGTTTTTCTGTATAGGCAGGACGTGGAGAAACTTTTTAGACCCCCCACAAATGTTTTCAGCACCTCCTGTCCATCCATAGAGAAACTATTCCTGAAATCCTTTCTTCAAATGATCAAATCCCTAAATATGATTTTTTTTTTAATTTTGAGAGAGATTGAGAGAGAACATGCACACTAGTGCAGGGGGTGGGCAGAGGGAGGCGGAGAGAGAGAATATTAAGCTGGCTCCATGCTCTGTGCAGAGACCAACGTGGGGCTCGAGCTCATGACCCTGAGATCATGCTGAAATCAAGAGTTGAACGTTTAACCAATGGAGCTACCCCCGCGCCCCTTGAGTATGATTTCTACAGCCATATTGGAAGTACCTAAGTGATCACCTAAGAGTCATCATTCATTGCGACAGACCGTGGGCTTTCTCTAGGCAGGTGTTTTAACTTGTTTTGTGCATTGGTCTATCCCCAGTTTGTAGAGTAGTGTCTAAGTGACTTTTGTGCACTCAGTCCACATTTGATATTTGAAGGAACAAGTGAATGTTAAGCATGGTTAGGGCGCCTTGCATGCTAACTGAGTTAAATCTTCAGGTCCAGAGGAAAGCTAGTTTGCACACATATCACATGTTTATTCTAAAGAATTTTAAAGTAGGTTATCACCCTGAAAATACAGCAGCAGCTCTGATCAGGAATGGCCTCGACATAAATGGGTAGTGATATGATAGTAGAGACGGGAGGAAAAGCTCCATGAATCTGCACAGGTATTAGAATTTTATTTATGAGGTTTATATCTAGAATATCACTCCCCAACTCTCAGAGATGGAGACATTTTGATAATACTTTGTTTAATCCCTGTATGCAGTTTCTACAGGTACCGTGGAGTGATTCTAGGAATGGACCCTCCCCAACCCCACTCCCATCCCTGATAATCTCTTACACCTTCCATTACCCACATGTGTTCATATTCAGAAGGTTGATAACTGTTACTTCTGCTATTGTTAGTTGTTCAAAGTTTTAACCTGCAAGAATTTTTAACACAAATGCACACATTTGTGTTAACAGCTCTTCAAAAGCACCTGGAAAAAGGATGTGCTTATCACATGCATCAGGTGATTGACACCTCCCCACCTACACCTGCTCCTAATTACTTTGAGGATCTGTCAGAGAACATTTCTCCTCCACAAGCCTTCACCTCACTGCTCGCAGCTGAGAAGCTGATCCCCTTCTTCCATGTGTTCCAGAACCATCTATCTCATTTTATTTTAGAAGACACGTGCTAATTGAGCAGGATCAGGGCCAGACTGAAAATGCACAGAAGCTTAGCACAGAAGCTTAGCCATAGTGTTGCTGGGGAGAAGTCCCCCAAGGGGAGAGCAACTTAGATTCTGAAGTAAAAAGCTGGCTATGTGTGGTGAGCACCGGTGTCTCTGACCCCAGATCTTTCCATCTCTCACCAGAAACCCCTGGACTGGTGAATGTTTGATATGCATTGACATAATGGTGAGTATTGCTTTCACTCACCCATCTGTTTATTCACAGGACAAATTTTTTTTTTTTTTTTTTGGACTTTTGAGCACCTGTTTTGAGCACCACTCTGAATCAGCCACTCTGAGTCAAAAATAATAATAAAATAATCAGTTACTGCTCTGAAGGAATGCAAGGGGGAAGCACACACAGTATGTGGTGACAGAGGCGTCCGCAGGGAATTATGAGACCAGCGAGGGGAGCCACAAAACCAGTTTGAGGAGGCAGGGAAAGCTGCCGAGAGGCAGTAAGATTGGTACTTTCCAAAGTTATAATGTTTTTTATTTCATGGAGATGACACTAATGAGGGGATCATCAGGCAACAGGAGAGGTAAGCTGAGTAAATATTTCAGAGAGATGGGGAATGGGGATGACTCTCATATGACAATATTGGAGTGGTGTGTCTTCAGCATGGAAATAATTCTTTTTAATTTATAGAGAATCCACATAATTTGTAGATTCTCTGTTAAAGGAATAGAAATTTCTCAGTACAAGGTGCTTTTTCATCTCAAAGCTGAGCTGGGTACATGGCCTTATTGAGCTCCTTCCTTCCCAGCCTGGTAATCAGCAAGCCTTTCATTTGTTCCTTTCTGTTGGGCTTGCAGGAGAAGGTAAGGCTGGGATCAGGCAGCGATTTGCCACTGCAACTGTTCTTTTCTAGAGAACCATTTCCCTTGAGAGCCCGCTGATGGAGAACCAAGGGTGGTAATGGCTTACACAGCCCAGGTCAGCCTGTGCCCAGCCCAGATTGGGGAGGACTGTGGGGGTGGTTTCCCTCAGCACATTAGTGGGGCCCATGAGCTACATATGCACCAGGACTTAGACAATGGCATCACACTTCAAGTGAAGTGAAGTGAGGTGAAGAGAGGTTCACTCCTTAAAGTCTGTGTTGCTTTTATTGTTCTCTGGGGGAAAAAAGTCGTTGTGGTAGGGTTACCATTTTAATCCTACATAGTGTGTCCCTCTGAGGATGCAGGCATGTCAGACAGATCTAAAAGGCTGGTTTAAATGAGCACCTGGGTGCCTCAGGCAGTTATGCATCTGACCTTTGATTTTGGCTCAGGACGTGATCTCAGTGTCATGAAATGGAGCCCCGTGTCTGGCTCTGTGCTGAGTGTGGGGGTTGCTTAAGATTCTCATTCTCCCTTTGCCCCTCCCCCGCCACTAAAGTAAATAAATAAATAGTTGGTGACTGGGGCCATGAAGGGCTTTATTTATATGATGCATAAAGAAAGTGCTTGAGTAAAGCAGTTGAGGACATATAGGACACTTGAGGGCAAAGGTGTTGAAGCTTATGATGGAAGGAAGCATGAGAAGGAGGAAGGGATGATTTTGCAAATAGTGTATTCTTTGATAAGAAGAACCTCAGAGCAAGGCAGCCATCAAAAAAAAAAAAGTGTTACCTAGCAACAACAACAAAAACAAACAACCCCATTAAAAAATGGGCGTAGGACTTGAACAAACATTTCTCCAAAGAAGATATGCAGATGGCCAAAAAAACACAAGAAAAGATGCTCAACATCACTCATCAATAGGAAAATGCCAATCGAGACTACAGTAAGGTAGCACCTCACACCCATTGGAATGCCTACTATCAGAAAAGCAGAAAACAAGTGTTGGCGAGGATGCAGAGAAATAGGCACGCTTGAGTACTGTTGCTGGGGAGGTAAATGGTGCCACTGCTGTAGAAAGCAGTAGGGTGCTCCCTCAAAAAATTAAACATAGATGATATGATCCAGCAATTCCATTTCTGGATATATAGCCAAAAGAACTGAAAGCAAGGTCTCAAAAAGATATTTGAGCACTCAGGTTCTTAGTATTATTCACAGTAGCCAAAGATGGCCATTGCTCAGATGTCCACCAACAATGAGTGGATAAACAAATTGTATATATACAAGCAAAAGAGTGTTATTCAGCCTTAAGGAGAAGAAAAGTCTGACACAGGCTACAACATGGATGACCTTTGACTTCTAGGATTGCCACCTCCCACATGAAGGAGATTGGAGGAGGAGATGCCCCCCTTGATCATCTCTACATGGTCCCTTCTTATTCAGATGCTCTGCCCACTTCCTAGCCAGACTCCAAGGGGCAGAGATTCTGGCAACAGCGGGAGCCCCGTAACTGAATCTAATTTCCCCCTGGGGGTCATTTATTCTCCCCAGCAGCCTTGTCCCCTTGCAGAGCCATTACCAGAGGACCTGGTGATGATCCTCACTGATCAAGGGACCTGCAGTGCTCCCTGTCTCTTTCTTGTTATTTCGGTTCTCAAAAGCATTTTGGATCAGGCTCTCTTGCTTTCCAAGATGCTCAAGTCTCTGAGGCAAGACATTCTAAAGCCTAGCTGCTTACTTGATAAGGGGAGGAGGGGGCAGGTAAAGGGAAGACAAACACAATTTAATTTTTAAAATAAAGTATCTTGCCATGATGGCTGGTCTGCTGGCTCCTTAGCTTATCTTCCATTTTCCCTTAATTATTGATCTTGATGGAGAGTCAACATTTTATGTCACAGGAGGAGGTCGTAATAACTCAGTTCTTAAACATTGTTGAGGACCCCTCCCCTCTTTTCTAGGATCCTTCCCCAAAGGGGAGCTCAGTCAACTTCAGAAATAGGGCAGGAGAGATTGCCTGGTCAACAGGATTACTTTGAGTCTGCTATTGGTGGCTCATTCAGTCTGGCTGGGATGCCTCCTGTGCTTCAGTATACAGTCTTCTTTCTAAGCAAATAAGCCCATAGAATGGAAATTTCATGAGCTAAAGAACCACTTCCAAGAAGCCTTCCCTAGAGATACCATCACTAGAGGATGGGAGCGTCCCCTCCATCAGTGAACAGAAATGGCTCCAATACCACCTGACTGCTGGCTGGCCTTCACTGGTGACTGTTGTTAGCTGTTCAGTATCTTGCCAAAGAAAATCCAAACCACCAGAGTACCTATCTCTGTGGCTCTTGAATCATCAGCACTTAATGCATTTATTGAGTGAAGGAATGGATGGTTCGTACATTTGTCCTTCTGCTCAGGCTTTCTATCCTACCTTTCCAGACCTGGTTTCCCGGAGCGAAAAGAGCCTCTCCACTTGAAGGGATCATTAACTCTCTCCTTTGATCTGATTTTTTTTCTGAAGGCACAGTGCTAAGGACAAAATCAACCAGCCTCTTGAATGTGACATGGAGCCTCTCAATGCTGTCTGCCTGGCCGTGTGCACAGTGATCTAGCTGGGGATCCATCTGCATAGCCAGACCCTACATCCCAAGGGCCCCTCTGATCTGCTGTTATTAAGGTCCTGATGCTACAAGGGAAGCACTTGGGGCGTGCTTGTGAAAACTACTCAGAATTTTTGATGCTTGGTCCATAGTCAGAAACCCGGCAGGTACCTGCCCCCATTCCTTCATGGGAAGTCATTAGGCTCCTACACATTGGCATCCTCAAGCTTGCCTGTCACCAGCACCTTGACATTCTCTAAGAGGAAGGAACTGGCTCATAGCAAGTTATGGTTCAGTACCTGGGACAGTCTGTTCTGTTCACACAGAGAAAAGGAATGGTTTGCCAAGCATGCCCAGGAGCTGGGTGCCCCTCAGAATCTGGTAGAGCCTGCCTGGTGGGAAGCCAGGGCCCCTCTGGTCATGGAGCACTGCTCAAAATGCCATTTGCCTGTGTGCCTGTCTCTTTCTATAGGACTCTGCACCGCTAAGGTCTTTAAATTCCCCTGTGTTCTCTGTACTCATAGCAACCACTGTGGATCAGCCATCGCATAATACTGCTGGGCAATTTCTGAACATTTACATGCTATTAATTTGCTTAATCCTTAGAACAACTCTAGGAACAGGCATTGTTATGGTGTCTTCTATTGCATGGAGGTTAAGTAACTTGCCCAACGTCACCCCGATGATGTGTGGTGGATATGGGGTTCAACTGAGGCCCCCAGATGCCAGAGCTCAGGCATAGTGAGCCCTGCCTTTCCTAGCTCTGTTTCTATGTGACTCATAGAGCATTTAGTACCATGAGGCAAGCAGAGAAGCACAGAGCATACACCTTTTACTTTCAGGATAAGAAAATTTGTCTACCTTGGTAACAACGCTTGGACACTGCCCAGTTCCCAATCAGGTTGTTCCTTTTATCCTCATGCCCAACCGAGGAAGCTCACCCCTTTGGCTTCTACTCAGCCACTGGTTTTCCCCAGCTTTTGGCCTGTGATAAGCTGGGAGGCAGAAGCTGTAAATTGGAGACAAGTAACTCCCTGTCCATTTCCAGTTTCTGCCATTACCCAAACGGATAGTGTGGAGTGACATGGGATAGCCCAGAGCAGCCATGCCCAGCGAAGAATCCCCTTTCCACCTTCCAGGCAACTGAGTGTCATTAGGAATAATCTGCCCTTCCTTTGCTATGATCCATCATTTCGTGACAGTGTCCTTATTTCCTGTAGTCATTTCTCCCCTCATAGTGATACCCCCTTCCCTAGAGATGCCTTCATATACTTGGTGACACCATGACACAGGCTTACTTTGTTCATAAACCCAGGTTCGCCTCACCAGTCTGCCTCGAGGGCTGCAGTGAAACTGGTTACAGGTGCGTGTGGGGCAGTGATGCACAGAGACACCAGGTCCATAATTAGCTGTGGTCATTTTCCATGAATATGTTACTACTGATGTGTTTTGATTCCATATAGGTCCTTCAATCTTCCTGCCGTCCAAAAGAGCTGGTCCTTTGTCCTTGGCAGTGACTGGCAGGTCTTTTGAGATACTCAGAGCAGCCAAGATTGCATTTTTAAAAGTGTCACTCTATATTTAGCAAGCCAAATTATCCATGGCGTACTCTCCCTTTGTACTAGCTCCATCTAAAAAAAGCTCACCTTCACATGCAAGGTCATACAGATCGGACAGACATTGATTTTGCTGCTCTTGGGACCCAGAATAACTCCATTATGGAAAACTTAAAAAACAAAAAAACCAAAACGGATGTTATCCCATTCAACTTCGGCAAAGTGCGGAGCAAAAGAGAATTTTAGCAAGGTTAGCACATAGAGGTCCTGGTTTCCTGGGATAGGAGAATTCCAAGTAGATGTCAGGCCAGAACCAAGTCTCACAATCAGTCTGGCAAAGTGCCCTCAAGCTCACACTGCAACTTTTCTATCTCCTCTTGTAATCTTTTGTCTTTTATGATTGTCCTCTTCTTTTGTTCCTCTTCCTTCTGTCCTCTTCCCTTCATTTTTCCTCCCTCTGTTTCTCCCTCTATTCTTTCATTCCCTCCTTTATTCCCCCCTTCCTCTATACTGTTCTCATTGATTAAGCCCTGACAGTATTTTGTGCACTGTGTGAGGCACTGGTATTATTATCAAAGGTTATGAAACCAGACATTACTGTGCCTACTATAAGAATAGACCAACAAATGAACAAGAACATATGGCATCACAACAGGATGACACAAAAGGAGGAAGGACACTCAGCTGGCCTCAGAGGTACCAGGGAAGGTCACACCGTAAGGCTGACCTTGAGCTGAGCAACTCCTCTCCCCACAGGATAAAACGGGCCCAAATTTATTCATTTATTTGAGAGAGTGAGAGCACAAGCAGGGGAAGGGCAGAGGGAGAGGGAGAAGCAGACTCCCCTGAGCAGGGAGCCCAATGTGGGGCTTGATCCCAGGACCCTGAACCAAAGGCAAACACTTAACTGACTGAGCCAAAAATAAAATTAAGATTTTATTTTTATTGATTTTAGAGAGAGAGACAGAACAGGGGGAGGAGTGGAGTGGGAGGGAGAGGAAGGAGAGGGAGAAAGAATCTCAAGCAGACTCTTCACTAAGCATGCAGCCCGATGTGGGGCTTGATTCCACTGCCTCGAGACCACGACTGGAGCTGAAACCAAGAGTGGCACACTTAACCAACTGAGCCATCCAGGTGCCCCCAAACTGGCCCATCTTAAATCCTCAGGTGCAGAGGGGAGCACTTCCCTTACTTCTCTTCTTCTAAACCCATGTGGTAAATAAGAAAGTAACATCAGGGACACTTAATCCTGCTAAAGCCCTATCATCAGCTCACTCACCACTTCCTTCCCACTCCTCACTGTTCTGGCCTGTGGTTGGAGAGCCCACATCTCTCCTTAGAAATGAAGAGCCGGTCTAGAACTCAAAAATCACAGAAGAAAAAATAATTACACTCCATTATCTGAGAAGAATAGTTTAAAATTTATTACCTGCACTTTCAAAGAATGAGCACTCTGGGAGTTAATGGCATGCCTTGCGGCTGAGATAAGGAATAAACTTCTTAAAGAGTGAATAGAGATATCTAGTCCTAAATAAGCTTTTTTCTCCAGAGACTTTTTTAAATAAGAGAGTTTGCCATTGGCTGCTGTCTTGAAAGTGAGAAGATGTCTTAGAATGTCTGTACAGTCATGGGTTAGATCTGATGTTGATAAGAACAACCTGGGACCATAGTCTCCAACGTCTTGTGATTCTGCTAGTGAATTACTGTGTGAATTATCACACATGTACAGAAGAACTTTATTTTCTGAACAGGAAGTCTACTTAGGTCTGAAGTCCCCATTTAATTCTGCCTGTTTGAGGAGATCTGGTTTCTCTCGGGTTAGATGTCCAGGATTTTCAGTTAATCCAGGCTTTAAACTCAATCAAACTCAAGGTCAGATTCTGTGTA
>RCUC01137623.1:0-12765 GCA_003697995.1 Taxidea taxus jeffersonii | reverse complement strand
AGAGAGAGAGAGAGCGAGCACAGGCAGACAGAGTGGCAGGCAGAGGCACAGGGAGAAGCAGGCTCCCCGCTGAGCAAGGAGCCCGATGCGGGACTCGATCCCAGGACGCTGGGATCATGACCTGAGCCGAAGGCAGCTGCTTAACCAACTGAGCCACCCAGGCGTCCCGATGCAAAAAAAACTCTTAACACGAGGTTTCTAAAATAGTCAAGTTCATAGAATCGAGCAGTGGGATTCCCCTGGCCGGCGGCATGAGTTAGGCAACACCTACACCCAAAGTCAGCAACGCTGTATAGTGCACTTAAGACTTTGTTAAGGAGATAGATCTCCTGTTAGGTATTCTGGTTGGTAGTGTAATGATCTTTACTGCACAGTCTTGCCGTGAGCCTCAGGGGGACGCGTCTGCGAAGCACTTTGACCAGCAGTTGTACATCAAATAAATGTTGCCTGTGGTCATTAATCAGTGTTGTAGTAAGAGAAGAGTGGTGTTTCTCCCCTACAGCACTGACTGTGGAAGCAGAGCAGCGGGGAAAGTCACACAAAGTTTATCAGTGGAGATGAGTTTTGACCCCGGTCTTGAAGGATGGGGTTGACCAAGACTGGCAAATAGGAATCAGAAACCCATTCCAGAAAGGGCCTTACAGGGCAGGAGTCCCAGGCTTGTGTCCGTTCCTCCAGCAGGGTTTCCTCCATTGGGGCTGATTTCTGTACTTCCAAGCTCTTTATTTCTTCCCATCATTTTAAAGTGATGAAAATTAGCTGTTGCCATGACAACATAAAGCAATTTGTGAACTCTGGGAGTTTTGTTCTTTACTCAGAAGTGGCGTTCTGCCGAGGACATTGAAGGAAATGTTTCTCATTCTACTCCTCTCTCTCTCCATTGCATTACCCAATTCATAATGAGATTGATAAACTATCAATAATAATTAGACACAGTAGTGGCATGAACCCCAGTAGAATCAATACCCCCGAGCCAGAAGAATCCATAGTGGTGATGTCAAATGTGCGCTCATTTTTAAAGTGACTCATTTCACAGCTTCCCATTTGTTATCAAATCTGCATAGTGTATTTGGGCAGAGCGCAGAGATTTTTTAACAGTAGGAGAGATTAAAAACAGAGCGATCAGATCAATTCACCTTTTCCGCTTGTCACAGGCAAACCCAAAAAGATATGTAAATTATCCCTCGACTGTGTTGTTGCCTCTTTGCTCATTAGCATAGTGCGCTCTGAAAACAAAGGGCGGGACCCATGAACTGTTTCTGGAGGTTTAATCCCACACTCCTTTTGGATAGCAAGACGCTGACATGCAGGATCCTCAGCCTCTGGGGGAAAGGCCCACTAACTGTTGGGTTTCCATCAGGAGATGGCCCTAAATTCTCACAGCCCACTCACACTGAGCTGCCAGCCGTTGAGAGATTCTTGTCGGCAAGCCACCCTTCGGGGACCAGAAGCTCACTAATAAGTCTTGATGGGACCCGCCCAGTGGATCCTTTCATGCCACTTTCCCTGACAGATTTCCAAGCAGGTTGGAAGTGGAGGGATGTCCTGGGTCACACTAATATCCAGGCCACTGTCCGGGTCACACCAGTGAACAGATGGTGGAACCAGGACTAGAACTCCAGCTGCCAGGACGCATTTGGAAGCCAGCTTCTGTTCTTCATGTCGTGGGGTCTGCGCACCTGCGGCATATCTGTGTGGCGAGATGACCTCCGCACCACCATACACCACGGTGTATGGGCCTTGACTGGGCACAGACCTGGCTGTGGTGGAGGACAGGGCGGCACATCTCCCCTCATCTGCTTCGGAACTGGGCTCTGTACGGAGTCCTGGCCTCCGGGGCCTCTTCCCCTGGTCCTGAGACCATTTTGTGATGGTATATGCATGGCAGGAGAGGGGGTCCTGCGTTAATCCCGCCTCTGGGCCCTTGCGCATGATGCTGCTGTGAACACTGGCGTACGAGTGTCTCTCTCGGTCCCCACTCTCTGTTCCTTTGTATGAGTACCTACGAGTGGCATTGCTGAGTCCTAGGGTAATTCTGTGTTCAGATTTTGAGGAACAAGCATATGGGTTTTTTGCATTTCAGCTGTTAAAAGTAGGAAGCATAGGTCTTCATTAATTAAAGTGTATCTATTTTATCAAAGTTAATGCGAAGAGCTGTAAATATATGCAGTCAATCCATTCTTCACCTGCCTTTGAGCTCCTAACAGTTGTCATCAGCACAACTCGTTTGACAGCTCGTCACAGAAGGCTTCGTGACATCCATTATTCTCTTTAACCGATTATTTTAAAGCTTTTGCTTCTTAACTTGTCATGTTTTTATACAGTCCCCCACTGCAGTTTTAATCATCTGAAGGGCAGAGGCACGTGTTGTAGCTCTTCGAACAGGAATTCCCCATCGCACCTACCACAGTTCTCCAAGATAGCTAACTAATGACTTTTCGTTTCTTCTATACCGATCTTCTGGTTTATTCATAGACTAAAAACTTCTCCATTAGATCTGTATCTCAAGGGGCGCCTGGGTGGCTCAGTGGGTTAAAGCCTCTGCCTTCGGCTCAGGTCATGATCCCAGGGTCCTGGGATCGAGCCCCACATCGGGCTCTCTGATCAGCAGGGAGCCTGCTTCCCCCTCTCTCTCTGCCTGCCTCTCTGCCTACTTGTGACCTCAGTCTGTCAAATAAATAAATAAATAAAATCTTTTTTTTAAAAAAATCCATACCTCGACAGAATCCACTTTGCCTGGATCTGTTTTTGCAAACCTGTTTTCATGTGTTAAATGAGGTAACACAACCCATAACAGTCATAATAACAGCTAACTTTACGTGCTTACCCCATGCCGTCCACTATCCAAAGCATTTCCATGTATGTTCTCAGATCTCAAGGTCAGCCTATATATGTACGTACCGTCGCTACCCACATTTGACAGAGAAGGAGACAGTCACTCAGAGATTGAGTAGCTAGCTCCCCAAGGCCACACAACCAGCAGGTACTGAAGGTGCTGGCTGCAGGGCCTGTGTTCTGAGCCACGGACTCAGTTAGGGAGGGACCCTTCTACCCGGAACCAAGAAGGACAAAATGTGTGGCCATCTGCAGCCCAAATGTCAGTCATGGCAGGCTTCCAGGAGCAGGGGGGCTCAGACCTTCTGTGGGCTCACCTCCCAGGTTTTTGTAGGTCCTTCCTTTTTTTTTTTTTTTTTTTTAAAGATTTTACTTATTTATTTGTCAGACAGAGAGAGAGAGCAGGAGCGAGCACAGGCAGACAGAGTGGCAGGCAGAGGGAGAAGCAGGCTCACCGCTGAGCAAGGAGCCCGACTCGGGACTCGATCTCAGGACACCGGGATCATGACCTGAGCCGAAGGCAGCCGCTTAACCAACTGAGCCACCCAGGCATCCCTGTAGGTCCTTCTTCTTAACCGGCTGCCCAGGGCTCTCGAGCTTGCCCCCATCTCTGCTGCCCTTAGGGTGGCAGGGCTCTGTCTTGGAAAGAGTCTGGCCTGTGACTTGCCGGGTGACCTTGGGCAAGACACCGGGGGGAGGGGGCATGGTCGTTCCATTAGGCGCTCCATAAATAGCAGCTCCTTCTCTTAGCAAATTAGTTGGAAACTGACCATCTGATGTAGGCAGTCGATATTTCTTAAAAATAGATGATCAATATACAAAAATAGATGTAAATCCATTTTTAAAACCTTCACAATAAGCAACAAATTCCATATCCATCATCTCACCAGCGTGTCCTGGAGGCAGACAGAATTGGTTCCCAGAGGAGCCGCACCAACATAAATATCTCAGGAGAGAAAACGTGCTGGCCACAAGCCATCCGAGCTCGTGCCTCCCCGTCGGTGTAGAACAAAGTTTCACATACAAGAGGAAAACCAGAGATCCTGAGCAGCTCTCTCCCCATGGGAGCCCTTCTGACCTCCCCTAGACACAATGCTGTCCCCTCCCTGGTCCTTGTCCCTGGCTGGGGGGAGGCCACAGGGGGGCCAGGCCTCCCGCAAGAAGGAGACCCTCAGATGTCTGAGTGGCCTGTGCCACAAAGTCATTGCATGTAAGACCAACAGCACAGGTGTGGCTGAAGGTGTCCCGTCCAGCTCCCGATTTCTTTCTCCCAGCGTGTCTGACCCGGGCTGTGTATGGTCAGCCTCTCAGACCCTCAGTCTTCTTCCACACCTCTGCATCCTGCTTCCTCCTGGATGTTTCGCTCCCTCCTGCATTCACCAGATCTCCCCCGCCTGAGGCTAAGGCGGCAATTGTCCCCCCCCCCCCCAGCCCAGGGCCTCAGGCCACAGTGTCTTGCTGGGCTTTTTCTGCTTGCTGAGCTGTCCCCTTCCGGTGGCTCAGAGGGTACTGGCACACAGCTGCGGGCTACAGGTACCTCCCCTGCAGTTCTGCCAAGCCCTGCTGCAGGGGGAGAGCCCAGGGCCACCTGGAAGCTTCTGCAGGTTCCAGAAGCACCTGTGGGTCCAGCTCCAGCCCCTTTCTCCTGTCTTCACATGTCCCCTCCTCTCCCCCACTGCTGGTTGGACAGGTGACACTTGTGCCTTGTCTCCCCATGAGGGTCTGGAGAACAGATGTCACATTCCTGCCCCCCCCCCCCCCCCCCCCCCCCCCCTCCCCCACTGTCGAAGGGGGCCCCCCCCCCCCAGTTCTGGAATGCTGCTCGGTATCTCACGTCACAGCCGCCTCACGGTTCTGATTTCTCCCTTTCCGTTTTCAGCACCGTCTCCAAACAGAGAAAAAACGTAATCAGCTGCGTCACGGTCCACGACTCTCCCTACTCCGACTCCTCCAGCAACACCAGCCCCTACTCCGTGCAGCACCGCGCTGGGCACCACACCAACACCTTTGACACCAAGGGGGGCCTGGAGAACCACTGCACCGGGAACCCCCGCACGATCATCGTGCCACCCCTGAAAACCCAGGCCAGCGAAGTGTTGGTGGAGTGTGATAGCCTGGTGCCAGGTAATCGGGGGTCGGGACACCCCTCTGCCTCTCCGCGCACGGGTTTCCTTGGGTCCTGCGACGAGCGTCGCATCGTGTGAGAGTTCCTAAGCCCCGGGCCACTGTAGCTCCTAACCCAAGGATTTCGCTCAGGTAGCCAGGGTAGGATTCCGCTTACCATCATGTAGAAGCAGCTGTTTCAACTTTTTTGTTTCTATAAAGACTACCTCGCTGCCTTTACAGTGGCTCCCCCACTGACGAGCCTGATAAAAATAGGAAATAAAAGCCACCCAGCTACTACTTAGCTCATCTGGGATGACACCCGGCTTAGAGAGTTCCTGACCCAGCAGAGCAGCTTCCTGTGTGGAAAGAACCTTCTCTGAGTCTTGGCAGGTGATGACGTAGGCTCCCCTTGGCGTCCCCTCAGAGCTCGCTGTTGGGACGAGAGGTCATAGTGGGTGTGCTTGTCTCCTCACCAGCGCATCTTGTGAAGGCCTGAAAACTAGACTCTACAATAAAGGCTGAGAGCATGACCTTCAAATACTCTTAGCGGCTCCCCCCGACTTGCTAGTATCCCTTGAGCAACTCCCTTGTTCATGCTCACCAGTGAAGAATTTAGGGAGTAAACCAGAAGCCATCTGCTTTTCTGCCACAAACTGTCAAAGAAGATTTTGTTCAGATGCAGGGAGCTGTTCGTCAGGAAGGACCCCCATCTATGTCATGTGCTGCAGAAGGCCTTGGAACCTTCTTGGGGTGGTCGCCACATGTAAGCCCCCCAGGTTCTGTCACTGAGAGTGACCTGAGGGGGAAGAGCAGAATTCAGGGTGGGGTCTTTAGGGACTTTTCTAGCCCAGTGCCATAGGCCAGCCCAAATAGTGTGGGACACAGGGACATCTCTTTCCAGAGCCTTCTTTCTCTACCCAGGCAAGGGTTTTAGTAGAAACCTCGGCAGGAAGAAACATTCTCTAGAACCAAAGGAACCTGTAATGCAAACAAGAGTTGTTCACCAAGGAGACAGGACTCCTTAGAGCAGCGGCCCTCATGATTCTTCTACTCATATATCCCTTAAGTAATTGCTTGAAACTATATCTATCGCATATTTTTAAGTTTAAATATTGGCAAAGGATGTCGTTTCTGTCATGTTGTATGTTGTGTCACTGTTGAAGTACTTTGAATATGTGTGTCAGAACCTGGGAACTAGATTCACCTCATCCAGTCCATGGGGACACTGCCTTGTCCCCTCATGAGCAGCCACTCTTTGTCATCAGCCAGGCAGCCAAGCTAGTTCACCTCTGTCAAAAGTGGCTTCCCTAAAAAAAAAAAAAAAAAGTGGCTTCCCTGTGACAACCTCCTCATCTCTGAATTTTGTTTCGTGCAATGGTGGAATAGGGAGTTTCAAGTGTCTGTAGCCTGAACAAGATAAGGCTGGGCAGCCTTCAGTGTTTCTTACCCAAGATGGCCTGGCTTTGCTAGCGAGGGACTATGCGTCCCTCAGGAGTTGGTCAGCTTTTTCCACACCTGGAGGTGGGGCACCATGTCAGCTTTCCAGAATGAGAAGCAAGGGGAGGCACATGGATATGAGAGAGAAAGTGGGAAAGGAAAACCAGCCGATGCTAAGGCTGGTGAATCTGTTCAGGAAAAGATAACATTTGCAAACTTATAATCTGGAAATTGGCCCTTTTAATCTCTACTGCCACGTACTTTCCAGCCCTCAGGAAGCCCTACACGTGCTGGCTTCAGTTGCAGCCTGCGAGGGGCCGCCTAGCTGGCTCAGTCAGGAAAGCTTGTGACTTTGGATCTCAGGGTTATGGGTTTGAGCCCCATGTTGGGTGTAGAGATGAGTTAAAAAAAAAATAAAATCTTAAAAATAAAAAAACATTTTAAAAAAAGATTGCAGGTGTGAAGGGCTCTCTTGCCTAATTAATAGTAAAGGTCTTAAGACTGTGTTGTCACAACCCTTAGGGAAGTCTGGCCCTTTTCTTGAGCAGGAAGAGGAGATAGTCCTGCAGTCTTTTTTTTTTTTTTTTAGTCCTGCAATCTTAAAAACTCCAAAAACCAGGGCACCTGGGTGGCTCAGTCGGTTAAGCGTCTGCCTTGGGCTTAGGTCGTGATCCCGTGGGGCTCCCAGCTCAGCGGGGAATCTGCTTCTCCCTCTGCCCCTCCCCTCTGCTCACTTGTGTACACGTGTGCACACGCTCACTCCCTCTCTCTCTCAAATACGTAATTTTTTTAAGTTAAAAAAAAAAAAAAAACCTCCAAAATCCAAATTTTAAATTTACAGCAAACTCAGTGATGGTGAAGCCTGACCTGAATTAGCAAGGAGCTGTTCACGGTCTCTTTTGTCATAGTCCTCTGTGCCGCTTCATAAAATATCCCTGGGTTTTGGAGCAGAAAGCTTCTTGGCTTCGATTACAGTTTGGTGCCCAAGGCCATGCTGGGGGTAACCTAACACACTGAACCTTTCTAAAATCTGAAATTCCAAATTTCAAAAATGTGTGACTCCAGGGGTTTTATTTTTTTTTTTTTAAGATTTTACTTATTTATTTGACAGACAGAGATCACAAGTAGGCAGAGAGGCAGAGAGAGGGGAGGAAGCAGGCTGTCCGCAGAGCTGAGAGCCCGATGTGGGGCTCGATCCCAGGACCCTGGGACCATGACCTGAGCCGGAGGCGCAGAGGCTTTAACCCACTGAGCCACCCAGGCGCCCCAGAATTAACTTTTTTTTAAAGGTGGTTGCTGCTGATTTTTCTTAGCCTTTTAAATCAGAATGAGAGAGGAGCCAGAATCCACAAGTTAGAAATCCGCCTTGGAGTTGTGTCGGCCTGTGGTGCTGGTTCCTTTCCATGGAAGGTGACACCCTCGTGAGGAGAGGTACCAAAACTGTAAGACCACCTAGTCCAACCCCGAGCGAAGAGCGGCGCAGAGACCGAGGCCCGGCTTTGCCGGCAGGACAGCAGCCTTGTGTCTGGAAACCACAAAGGCGGGAGAGGACAGCTTTGTGGAGCCGCATTTCATGCCTTTCAAGTTCCATTAGCCATTTCCACGTGGGCAGGGGGCCGTGCTGAGCCCTTACCCACCGCCTTTCCCCAAGAAGGGCGTGAAGCCTGGACGGCTGGGAGTCTCTGAGGGCTGTTTCTGACCGAAAAGAGAAAAGGGGGAGGGAAGGTCGTTCTTCGCAGTAAGGCTACTGGTTCCAAGCAGCCAGGCGCTGCTGTCTCTGGGGAAGCCCGCGGTATAATTTTCTGCCGCAGGGAGAGATTTGTTTTCCCCCACGAGGACACGCTGCACAGTCTTTCTGGTGACAGGCAAGAGGCAGAAAGGAACTTCATGCTGGTGCCTGCTGGTTCCCAGCCTGGGCGGTTTCTCAACACTACACCACTCGCTACAGCATCATCCCGGGCTCAGAAAAATCAGGAAAGCAGCCTTCCCCAGGGTCCTGGTGCTCAGCTGGCCCGGAGAGGCCAAGGTGTGACCAGGTTGCAGCGCAGCCCCCGACCCCCACCCCAGCTGGAGCTCCCGGGTGTTCTCCGGGCCCGGGTCAGGAAGAATGCTGTGCGGGCCACAGGCCCTTTTCTCGTGGAACTCCCCTCCCATGGCTCTCAGCTCCGGAAGGAGCCCTGGGGATTTCCCCCACCACCTTCTCAGGTCTCCTGGGTTAGTCCAGGTTCTTCTGGACAGCAGCAGAATGAACCGTACCCTGTCTTAAGACACACAATTTACTGGAGGGAATGAAGAAGGCTGAGGGAAAAGTTCAGCAGCCCTGTCCCAGGCTGGGCCGGAACCAGAATTCCCGGGACCCAGGCCACTGGCAGCCCGATGCCTGCTTCCTGGAGCACTGCTTCACCCTGCCCCAGCGACTCCCAGCCTCCCAGCTATCCATTTCCAGGAGACGGGACCTGGTTGTCCCAGCTTGGAGTGGACACCCGTTCTTGAGCAGCATTAGCCGGGGGACAGGGCTCAATAATCAAGACATTAGCAGTAGCTAACACACCTAACACTTTTAAGAGCGTAACATGTGACAGATACTAAGCGTTCCATATACAGTCCCTCATGTGAACCTCGAGACAACCCTCCGTGATGCTACCATTTTTCTCCCAGCTTCCCAGATACAAAAATGGAAGCACAGAGAGGTTAACTAACTCGACTGAGGCCAGGCACTGGACCTCGCCCGAGCCCAGCTCCCCAGCCCACCCTTACTCTGCAGCTCCCTCCCACTCACCTAGTACGGACAGGACCCCCAGGGGCTACCTTGGGAGCCAAAGACTGTTCCCAGGGTGGCAGATCTTTGAGAACAGCCAGGCAGGGCTCGACCAGAGCATGTCCCTCATGGCTCCAAGCCACACCTGGGGCTTGACCTTCAGCGCTTGCCTTCTGCCGCCCTTGGCACTTTATTCATCTCAGCAGGAGGAAATGGTTCTCTTCATCTCTGGGCCCCCTGCAGGACCCCCTCTGAGCCAGGCCCCATTCCCTGTCCCCACAGTGGTGGTAGCAGGTGTGTGCTGGGCTCTGTTGCACCATTTCATCTAAAGCTCCTGACCTCTTACAGACTCAGGCTGTGGATACCTTGAGCTCAGGCTCATTACCACAGAGTGCCCAGAAAGTTGAAGTAGGAGCAGAGAGACAGCATCCCCAGCTGGGGCCCAGACTGCAGGCACAGTTTGTGACCCGCTACGGAGCAGCAAGGACTCCTTCTCCATCCCTCACCCGGCAGGGTCCCCCAAACCCCGCCACCCTCCAGCTCTTGGAGGGCCTTGGAGAGTCTGACTGGGTTTGGCTTTTGCATACCTCCATACCCCAGGGCCTGGCAGGCTCCTCTCCTGAGGTGCTTGTTGCTAATACAGATGCCCAGGCACACACACCCCCCGGTGTTCTGATATAGTGGGTGCATGGGAAGACCCCCAGGTGCCAGTGCACAGGCAGATTGGGGGTCTCTTTGAGGACCCCCTGGCTTCCTCCCCAGAGAGGCAGCTCTCCCTTTCCTGGAGGGGGGCTGCTGCCTGTGGGGCCAGGAGGCTCCCCATGGACTTCACTGTGCACCCCAGTCCACCATCCCCAAGTGTCCAGTCTCCCAGACCTTCAGTCTTCATGTTTCTCTCCCTCAGTAATTAATTGGTGTTCTCTCTTGCTGGCCCCAGCTGTCTCCTCTCTGACTTTGGTCTCCTCACCCTGGGATTCCAAATAGGGTTGCTCCAACCCAGTTCCGTCAGGGCCTGCTTGTTGTGACGTGTGCCTCATTCATACTTAGCATCCTCTGGCCTGGCCTCGCCCATTGTCCCCTAGCCACCATGGGCGGTTTTTCCCTCAGGACGTGTGTAGCCCTTTTCCTGAGGCTCCATTTTCTGTACCCTGCTGATCACCGCGTCCCCGGATCTCAGCAGACAGCCCTGGACAGGGCATGAAGAGCTACAGAGACCTCTCCTCCTCTCCTCTGTTAGACCCTCCTTGAGCTCTTCAGTGTCCCCAGAGAGAAAGTTCCAAGTCCAACAAGCTGGGACTTGCTCCAAAGCCCAATGGCCAGTCCAGCGTCCCGGCAGACTCTTCACCGGGTCTCGGGGAGATGAGGCAGATGTTGACGGGCTGGTCCTGGGAACACGCTCCTTCCTGGCAGAGCAGCCGTGCTTTCCTAGAGGGCAGGGTCTTCTGGGCAGTGGAGGGCCTGTGACCAGTCTGTGACCCATGGCTCTTCCCCACACAGTCACCACCAGTCAGCACTCGTCCTACAAGTCCAAGTCCTCCAGCAACGTGACCTCCACCAGCGGTCACTCTTCAGGGAGCTCGTCCGGAGCCATCGCCTACCGGCAGCAGCGGCCAGGCCCGCATTTCCAGCAGCAGCAGCCTCTCAATCTCAGCCAGGTGAGTACCGCCCGGCGCTGGCCTGCAGGCCTGCGAGTCATCCAGGATCACCGCAGTCCCCTCCTGCCTCAGCTGCCCAGCAGGTGGCCACGGCCCTGCCTCCTGGTGGCCGGACGGTCCCGAGGGAACCTCTGCCTTCTTGCCACCACGGGTTACCCTGGGGGAGGTACGTCTCACTGGGTCCCAGAGAGCCAGCCCCAAGTACAGTAAGTTGTCTCGTGTCACAGAGCACTCAGTGGCATGGTGCCAGAGCTTCACTGTAGGATGGCCCCCATCTCGCCCTCCCAGCCAAGCAGAGGCTAACACATCGCGTCCTGGCCCCGCCAGACCAGGACGCCTGGGGAGGACCTGCAGACTGACAACGGCGGGCTGACTGGTCTGAGGGAGACCAGGCCACACACAGGGAACCCCAAGCCGAGGGCAGAGAGGGCTCGGAGATGGCGGGTGGCGTTGAGGGGGAGTTACACACGAAGCAGAGTCCCCTTGGCACAGTGGCCTGTGCACGCAGGGTCTGCGTCGTGTCTGACCCGCAGAGTGGCCTCAGGGGCCTGTTTCCTCAGAAGCCATGGAAGTGAAGTAAATGGGGAGCTTATGTTCCGAAACCCCTCGTCCAAAGTGGTGCGCTTGGTAAACTGGGGGCGCGTGTCTGTGTTGTCAGGGCTCCGGGTCTCCGAAGACAGGCTCTTCCGTTTGTACCAATGCAGCTTCCCACGGCCGAGTTCCCAAGAGCCTGGGATTTCAGAGAACAAGATTTCCCGGTGAGGGAGAAAGCAGCTGTGGCTCAAAGAGGGGTTCCTCTGACACTTCATGGCCACAGTAGGCCCTTAGGAGGCATCCTGTCGCCTGTTACCTCCTCAAGCTGGCGTGGTCTGTGTGTCATCCAGCCGGGGACTCGGGGAACTCGGGAAAGTGTTCCTTTCTCCGTCCTGGCTAATGTTGCTTTCCCAGCCTACAAGAGAGGCATCTTCCCTCACTCCGGTGGCTTCTGGCCTCCCCCCCGCCGCTCCTCCCCACCACCTCCCCTCCCCCTCCTCCCCTTCCTGTCTTACCCCTTCTCACTTCGCACTCTTTCCCTCCTCCCTCCCACTTCTTCCTCTTCCTCCCTGCTCCCCTCCTCACCTCTCTCTTTTCTGCCTCTCCTTCCTCCCTCTCACTTCCCCCTCCTCCCCTTCCGGTCCTCTTCCTCCCTCTCTCTCCTCCCGCGTGTCTGGCCCCCAATGCAGCCCTCTCCTGGTGCTTCTCCTTCTCCAGGCTCAGCAGCACATCACCGCAGAGCGCGCCGGGAGCCACCGCCGGCAGCAGGCCTACATCACTCCCACGATGGCTCAGGCCCCGTACTCCTTCCCGCACAACAGCCCCAGCCACGGCACTGTGCACCCCCACCTGGCCGCAGCTGCCGCAGCAGCCCACCTCCCCACCCAGCCCCACCTCTACACCTACACGGCGCCTGCGGCCTTGGGCTCCACCGGCACCGTGGCCCACCTGGTGGCCTCCCAAGGCTCGGCACGCCACACCGTGCAGCACACTGCCTACCCGGCCAGCATCGTCCACCAGGTCCCCGTGAGCATGGGCCCCCGGGTCCTGCCCTCGCCCACCATCCACCCGAGTCAGTATCCAGCCCAGTTTGCCCACCAGACCTACATCAGCGCCTCTCCAGCCTCCACCGTCTACACTGGATACCCACTGAGCCCCGCCAAGGTCAACCAGTACCCTTACATATAAACACTGGAAGGGGAGGGGAGGGGAGGGAGGATGGCCAGAGGGGAGGAGGGCGGAGGGGCAAGGTGGGAGCTGGGCTTTTTATACTGAAGATGCGGCACACAAACAATGCAACGGGGCAGGGGGGGCAGGGGGCAGGGACGGATACAAATGAAACTTGAACTAGGAGGTGGAGGGACTTAGAGCAGAGAAGAGAACATTTTAAAAAAGAAGGGATTGAGGAGGGGGAATTCTATGCTTTTTATTTTAAAAAAA
>RCUC01137622.1:0-32204 GCA_003697995.1 Taxidea taxus jeffersonii | reverse complement strand
CATGTACAAATAATCACAGTTTTAGTTTCTTCCTTTCCTATTTGTATGCCTTTTATTTTTCTTGCTTTTTGTAAGGTTAAAACTCCCGGTACCATTTGGAATAAGAGTGATGGAGCAGGTGTCTTCATTTTTTCTTAACATTGAGAAAAAAAGTTTCACAGTTGAGTATGTTGTTAGCCATAGGTTTTTTTAGATAATTTTTTCAACTTGTAATTCATCTGTGTTCCGAGTTTTCTGAGAGTTTGTTTTCTGAGAGATTTTATCATGAATGGATGCTGGATTTCTCAAATGCTCTTTGTACATCAATTTTTATGATCATATGGTTTCTTTTCCAGATCGTTGATTTGGTGGTTTTTTAAGGTTCAGCGAGCATTGCACTTAATTCTTCTGTTCATTGTTGGATACAACGTGCTAATTACTTGAGGATAATTGTGTCTAAGTTCATGAGAATTATTTGTCTATAGTTTTCTTCACTTTGTGCTGTGTTTATCTGGTTCTGATATCAGGATAATACTGGCCTCATAAAATGAATTTGGAAGTATCCTTGCCTGTCCTATTTTCTCGAGTAGATTCTGCAAATTGGTGTTCATTCTTCTTTAAAGATTTGGTCAGATTCTCCACAGAATCTTCTGAATCTGAAGATTTTCTTTTGAGAGTTCAGTAATTACAAATTCCATTTACTCGACAGTTATAGGGCTATTCAGATTATCTATTTAATCTTAGTTGACTTGTGGTAATTTGTGGATAGAGTACAGAGAACCATAATTTCACAAAGATATCTCAGGTTGTATGGTGAAGCGAAAATAATGTGACGGATGGAAATCGATGCTAATGACCTTGAAATGGGGAGAGTAAAATAGATTACCCAGGTGGTCGCCATGTGAGCGAAACGTTCTCAGAAAGGGAAGCGGGTGACAGCAGAGAAGCAACAGAATTCGTGGGAAGGCCGGCATCTGGCCCATGTCATTGGCTTTGCAGATGGCGCCAGGAGCCAAAGAGTGTGGCGCCCCTAGCGGCGGAGACAGGTACAGCAACGGACTCTTCACCAGGGCCCCCAGAAGGAACGCAGCCTGCAGACCCCTGATTCTAACCTGAAGTTGTGATAACAACTTCCTACTTCTCACCACAAAAGCTGTAAGATCATAAACTTGTGTTACCTTATGCCACTGGCTTGTAATTTGTCCCAGAAGCCATAGAAAAAAAAGTGCATTTTGAGGAATTGGTTCATTTCTCCTAAACTGTTGGATTTATCCTACCATTTCTTTATGATGCGTTTAATCACTACAGGATCTGGAATAATCGTTACTTCCTCCTGATGTTGGTAACTTCTTTCTTCTCTGTATTTCCATCACTTGCTAGAGGTTGATCAACAAAGAACAAGCTTTTTAAGCCATTGGTTTTCTCTTTCATTTTCCTTTTTTCAGATTCATGGATTTCTACTCCCTGAAATTTATTTTATGTTATTTATTATATTAATTTATTATTTCCCTCATTATGCTCACATTTGTATTATTTTGCTCATTTTTTTTTTCAATTTCTTGGTGTAGGAACGGTGTTAAATGGAAGCTTTCTCCTTCCTAGCGCCACTGTGTTGGCCTGTGAATCTGCCCTCCCCACTGACTTCCGCATTCCACATATCCCACCGTGTTGTGTTTTCCAGTCCTTCATTTACCTTTGTTTTACTTGTCCTTTGGGAATTCTTCCTTGACTCATGGCTCATTTGGAAGTGCTGTGTTTAATTTCCAAGAGCCTGGAGAATTTCTTGTTGTTCTTTCAGTATTGATTTCAAGTTTGATACCATTATGGTTACAGAGCCTACTCTGAAGGGTTTAAACTCTTTTAATCTTGTTTGGGTTTATTTTATGTCTCAGGATGTGGGACATGATTTGGGTCCTAAGCCAAACTCCTCTCCTGGTCTCTCTAGGGTCTCTTGTATTCACGGCCTGCACAGGTCCCTTGCCCGAGATCTTGGCATTTAGTAAATTAAACACTGACTTTTGTTTAGCCAGAAGTTGAAAAGCAATATTCTTCTCTTATCAAAACAGGCTTGTCTGTTCTGGAGGCTGTGTTTTTCTTGCCAAGTCCCGATAGTATGTGCTTTTTTTCTCTGCAGTGACTGTGTTGTTTGATCTTAAAAACAAAAGAAATGTAAAGATTTTAAAATATCATTCACATCTGTAATCTTACGTAATACCAATAAATGCCCATTTGAACAGCTTTTGGTCAATCAGGATTGACTAAGACCAACACTTGGATATAATAATTAGTGTAGATTTCTTCTTTAAAAAATTATTTATCTATTCATTTAATTATTTATTTATTTGACAGAGAGAGAGAGAGAGAGCGCACAAGCAAGGGGAGCAGCAGGCAGAGGCAGAGGGACAGGGAGAAGCAGGCTCCCCACCAACCAGAGAGCCTGAAGTAGGGCTCTATCACAGGACTCTGGGATCATGACCCAAGCGGAAGGCAGATGCTTAGCAAACTGAGCCCCCCAGGTGCCCCATTAGTGTGGATTTCTTCATCTAAACACCAAAATGTGTTTGGCGAGGCATGAGGTTTTTAGTTGATTTTCCAAAAGGTGCTGATTAGTTTTGGTCCACTGAAATTCTTCTCCCATTCTCTGTAGAGAACATCATCTGTTTAAAAGATGATTGTGATTAGGGATTTAATACTGACCGGCTCTGTTGGATGCCCTAGGTAATGTAAAATTCCATTAAAAATTCTATAAAATACCTTGAGACTTGGTATTGTTTAAATAATTCCTGTTCTGTTGTGTAAGTATTTATTTTATGAATTTATTAAGTATAAATACTTCTGTCTTTAGAATTACATTTTAAATGCTTTTTACCTTATCACTATTTATTAATATATTTCTATGATTACTCCAGATTGTATTTTTAAATCAGTATGCCGATTATTACATAAGCAATAAATCCTTGGCTGGATTAATGTCTTCCCATCTACCTTAGGAGTTATTCATGCTTCCTTATTAGTATTACTGCTCAGATAATACATAATTTTTTTTTCTTTTACTTAGCAAAGGCAAAAAGCCAATGCTGAGAAACATTTTGAGTTATGGTCTATCTAACAAAGTTTTCTTTTTTTTTTAAAAGATTTTATTTATTTCTTTGTTAGAGAGAGAGGGAGCGAGCACAGGAAGAGAGAGGCAGGCAGAGGCAGAGGGAGAAGCAGGCTCCCTGCCGAGCAAGGAGCCCGATGTGGGACTCGATCCCAGGACGCCGGGATCACGACCTGAGCCGAAGGCAGCCGCTTAACCAACTGAGCCACCCAGGCGTCCCCTAACAAAGTTTTCTAAATTTCACTACTCTGTAGGCACAGGTGCACCCTGAAAGGCAAATGGTCCACTGTTATCTGAGAGACAAACGCAGGGACTTTTAGTAACGGGCTTGAGGTATTTCTACAATGGATCTCCCTGCCTTCATTCTCAAACCTTCTAGCAGTCTCTGCATTGTTAACAGAGGGAAATTTCAGGGGCTCCAGCCTGGTTTTTCTTCACCCCTCAAAAGAGCTTCGGTGAAAAAACCTCCCACCCGTGGCCTCTGCAGTGATCTGATGCCTGATCCCACCTGCCTCACGGGGTTCATCTCCTGACTTCCCTCTGGGGCACCTGCTCTTTTTGTGGCTTTGGGGCCAAGAAGAGCAGAATGTCTCCTGAGCAACTGCTGTGTTTGTCTGTGAATTATACAGATGTTGAGAAACCCAAGGGATAGGTCTGTGACCAGCTGGAGTCAGCATGTAGGATTTCCTTGCCATGAGACCTGTTGGAATCTGCAGGTTTGTGAGAACAAATACTTTGCAACACTAAAACCTAAAGCAAAACCCAGTTTAGGAATGACTGCAGATACGTTTTGCCTTTTTTTCTCTGCCATTCTTTTGGCAGCACTCTCATTATGTTTCACAGTTCAATCTGAGACGACCTCACCTTGAGATCCTTAGTTACACCGGTAAAGACTCTCCACGTAAAGTCCCGTCTGGAGTTTTGGGGAGTCAGGACGTGGGTGAATCTCTTGAAGTCACTACACCCCCCGCACTCGGCTCACGGCACGCACAGCTCACTCCCTTGAATGACTGACAGAAGCAGAGGGCACATTTCTGCCTGCGTCATAAGTGACCTCGGGTCCCAAACAAGAGCCCTGGGAGAAAAGCACCCCCAGGACAGGTCCGTGCTCACTATCTCCCCAGCTGGCCCCTCAGATCACCCCTGTCTTTGACAATACCATTTCCAGATCAGGTCTCCACGAACTGGCAAAAAAGTGGTAGGATAAGAAAAACTGCGACTTGTAGCTTATCAGGTTTTTTTTTTAAGATTCTATTTATTTATATGACAGATACGGAGAGAGATCACAAGGAGGCAGAGAAGCAGAGAGAGAGGGAAGCAGGCTCCCCGCTGAGCAGAGAGCCCGATGCGGGGCTCGATCCCAGGACTCTGAGATCATGACCTGAGCTGAAGGCAGAGGCTTAACCACTGAGCCACCCAGGCACCCCAGCTTATCAGGTTTTTAATGGCTCGCATCCAAGTCGAGTCCTACTTTATAAAATGTTTTAGTTTATTAGATTTAGGTCTTCACTGAAAAATTGATCTGAGAATTACTTGCCTTTGCAGACCACAATCGACTTAGGATGTCTCCAACTAAAATGAATCAGCATGAACAGTGAGCTGAAGAGTGGCCAGGGATGGCTGGGCGCCCGCCTTCATGGAGGCCTTCGGGACCCAGCAATGTCACTAAACCCCCAACTGTCACTTACGCCCAGAGCAGTCATTGAGTCTTTTTATTTGTACCTGCACTAAACAGAGCATTTCTCTGTCTGTGTACAAAGGGGACGAGGACATAATCCTTTTCATTTGTGCTGGAGTGATCGTGCCTTTCGTGCAGGGCTGGCCATCTCTTAAAACAAAATAAAACAAAAGAGCTGATTTCCCCCCCTTACTGACATTACACGTTTAAAAATTTCCGTAAATATGCTGATTCAATTTTGGCGTTGGTTCAGCTCCATGCAATTATTCAATGGAGATTCAAAACTCTGTAAGGACTAACCCATAAATCTGTCTCTGCACGCTGCCAGGGCAAAGATGATATCTGCACGAGAACTCAGTACTGCAGGGCAATTTTAAATGTCCGTCCAGTAGATCTTATTTTAAACATATCCAGGGGCTTTTGTGAGTTATTTAGCTTGGTTATAAAGGGTGCCATAAAATCTGGTTCATATATAATTTATAAGTGATGTGATAAATGGATTAACTTTGCTTAGCATTTATTGTTTTTTTCCATATAATGAAATAGTGTGCTTCTATTTCAATATATCGTTTTGCTGAGTCACATAGATGCCTTGATCAGGGAAAATCACTGGAAGCATGACAGGCAAATGATAATTAAGCCATTATTGTAGCTGGCTTTTGCATGATCTGATAGAAACTGCACTTACTGTGCCAAAACAGAATAAAAAGTGTGTTTTTCTATATTCTCACCCCCCAACCTGGTTTCTCCACCGTGTCCTGGTTGAAGTGGAAGGTATCAAAGTGCATCAAAATTCCCAAGCCAGGACCTAAAACACACTCTCAAAAATGTTGTCTTTCTTCTCTTCAACGTTTTAAAAAAATTTTTAAAAAGTGAATAGGCTTTGTTTTTAGAGCAGTTTCAGGTTTACAGAAAACTTGGGCAGAAAGTGCAGAGACTGCTGCCCACAGTGTCACCTGGCTAGCTTCTTGCCCTCGTGGGATGCGTTTGCTGCAGTTGATAACCTACCCGGATACATCCTTCCCGACGACAGCCGGTAGTGCATGCCAGCGTCCGCTGTTGGGCTGTGCAGTTCTGTGGGTTCGGACAAATGTGTCGTGCGCACGTCTGCTGTTACAGTGTTACACGGAGGGGTCTCACTGCCCACCATCTCTGTGCTGCCCTCCCTTCCCCCAACGCTGGCGACTGCCCATCTTCTACTCTCTCTACAGTTTTGCCTTTTCAAGAACATCACAGAGCTGGAGTCCATGCTCAGCAAGCTTCTCAGATTGGCTTCTCCCTCGCGGTGATAGGCATTCGAGTTCGCTCCTTATCTTTTAGTGTCTTGACGGCCCTTTCCTTTTTAGCACTGAGTAATGTTCCGTTGTCTGATCTGGCAGCCTGGTGGCCCAGTCACATGCTGAGGGGCATCTCGGGCGCCCCAGGCTTTGCCAACTGTGATCAAGATGCTGTAAGGTCTGTGTGCAGGCTTTCGTGTGGACATACATTTTCAGCTCATTTGGGTAGATATAAAGACCACAATTGCTGGATCTTATGGTAAGAATATGTTTAATTGGTAAGAAACTGTCCAAGTATCTTCCATAGTGACTGTGTATTCTGCGTTCCCATCAGCGCTGAACGAGAGATCCTGCTGCTTCCCATCCTTGCCAGCATCCAGTGTTGTCAGTGTTCTGGATCTTAGCCGCTTTAATAAACGTGTAGAGCTATCTCATGTTTGCTTCAGTTGGCATTTTTTTGACGGCATATGATAATGGGGCACCTTTCCACGTATTTATTTGCTATCTGTATGTCTTCTTTGCTGGAGGGTCTGTGTGCGTTAAGATCTTTGGCTCCATTTTTACCTGGGTTATTTGATTTTCTCTTGCTGAGTTTTAAGCTTTCTTTGTGTATTTTTGATATGATCCCTTCTCAGGTATGTATTTTGCAAAGATTTTCACCCAGTCTGTGGTGAAAATCTTTTCATTTTCTTCACACTGTCTTTTGCCACCTGACAGTTTTAGTTTCAATCAATAATTCTTCCTTTCATGGATGGTGCTTTGGTTTTATATCCAAAAAGTCATGGTCAAAGCCAAAGTCCCCTGGATTTTCTCCTCCACTACCTTCTAGAAGTTTATAAAACTCATGTTTTACTTTTAGGTCTATGATCCATCTCAGGCTAATTTTTGTGACGCATGTAAGGTCTGTGTCTAAAATAATTTTTTTTCTTTTAGTGTAGATGTCCAGTCATCCCAGACCCACTGATGAAAAGACTCCTTTCTCCACTGAGTTGCTTTTGCTCCTCGGTCAAAGATCGGTTCACTCTATTTGTATGGCTCTATTTCTGGGCTTCTTATTCTGCTCCACTGATCGGTTTGCTCCTTCACCAACCACACTGTCTATCACTCACAAAGTGTTACTGTCAGTCTTAAAGACAGGTAGCATCATCCTTCCTTCAAATTTGTGCTCCTCTTTCCATATTGAGTTGGCTACTCTGGTCTTTTGCTTCCACATCAATTTTAGGCCAGGTTGTTGATATCCACAAAATAACTCGCCCTTCAGAATGAAGGTCAATCTATAAATGAAGTTGGTAAAAATTAATGTTTTAACACTATTGAGGGAAACTCTCTCCATTTATTTAAATAATCTTTTACTTCTTTCACTAGTATTTTATAGTTTTCTTGTTCACACCCTGTACATATATTGTTAACCTTACACTAACTAGATTTTTCTTACTCATAATCATCTCATAAATGTGTTTTTGGTTTGTTTTGCCTATTGTCGGTGCTGAAACTCAGGTCTTTGTCATGACTCCCCTTAACGGTTATCATAGGATTCTAAGTGGTCATCCGGACAGAGTCTTCCTTCAATTAATCTTTTCCTTCGATCCTTTTTCCTTCAATTAATCTTTTCAAATGGGAAATATGCTTCTGGCTCCTGGTTTCTGGGCCCTTTATATTAACCTTGGGATAAGGTTCAAACTCCATTGTTTGACATGAAGTGCTTTCCATGACTCATGAGTGTACACTCTGAGAAATCTGATCTCCATCACTCAACGTCAAGGACAGACACTTCAGCAGAAACCACCAGCTCAGATCCCCTCACCAGCCAAGCGATGCTGGACCGTCATGGTTTGCTGTGTTCTTTCTTCTGCCAAGAGAGGGTCCCTTCTCTTTTCTATCCAGGAAGTTCAAGTTCATCAAAACCGAATCAACTTCATCACCTCCGTGAATCTGTTTCCACTGACCTGGTAAGCTCGGAGTCTGCCACCTGCCATTCTTCACAGTGGCTTTCGGCTGTGGGTGCTGCACTGACCACAGGACCCACCTCGGGTCCTTCCTTTCTCATAGTGAGTCATGCACATCACATCAGTGTATGGGAGCTTCATCTTCAACATGCCCTGGAACCCAACCACGTCTCCATAAGGTCACCACTGCTTGACTCTGACTTCCCTGAGTTTTCCTCTCCCACCTGTCTTCTTATCTCCATGCACCCCACACCCACTATGAACTATGAGTAAAATGCTGTGGCCAGAGGAGTTTCTGCTCAAACCCTCCATTGGTCTCTAATTTCCTTGCCATGACCTATGTGGGTGGCATGATCCGGCATCTTCCCTGAGGGCTCATCTCAGCACATCTGTGCACAGCACACATGGTGATCCTCCCTTACCTCCCCTGCGCTGTGCTGCTCCCATTGCTTCCCCTTCTGGCTGCCTTGGAAATCCAGAGCACAGTGTGAGGAGTCTTCCCAGACCCTTGCAGGAATGGCGGCCTCAGCTCTTTCGAGCCTTGGTCACGTCTTGCCTTTTCGATATGGCCTTACTGACCCCTTTAAATACACCTGCCTGTGTTATCTGCCCCGTCTCCCTTTCTCTGCAAAGTGTTTACCACCCCACCCCCCACACACTACTCAATTAACATATCTTGTCTGCCCCCTGCAACTAGTGTGCCTTGTTTCCAGCCACCAGAATAGGCCTTAGCTCGCAGGTCATGCTCAATAAATGTTTAGTAGTCAGCGTGCTTGTCTTTCCTCTATACCAGGGGCTTTAACAAGCCAGCCATTCATTTAACAGCTCTCTTGAAATATGACTGATCCTCAAAAAACTGCCCGTATTTAATATATGTAATTTGGTGAGTTTGGGCTTGTGAAGCCGTCACCGTCAAGGCAGTACACAGACCCCCCCCCTTCCAAATTTTCCTGTACCTCTGCTTTTTTTTTCTTTCTTTCTTTTTTTTTTGTGATATCCACTTCACATGAGATCTACCCAAGTTAACAAAATTTTTTAAGTGCACAGTACAGTGTTGTTAGCTGCAGTTACTGTTTTGTACAGCAGATCTCTAGAACTTACTCTTCTTGAATAACTAAAACTTGATAACCATTTGAACAACTTCCCCATTCATTTCCCCCTTCCCAAAGCCCCTGTGAGCAACATTGAACTCTCGGCTTTCTAGAATTGGCTACTTTAGCTTTCTCACATGAATGGAATCGTGCCGTGCTCAGATAAACCTGGAGGACATGATGCCAAGTGGAATGAGCTGATCACATTCTTCACAGTTACATCCTCATGAAGAAGCCTGGCACATACCTGGCATGATTACACAATTGAATTATTGTTTTTCTCATTCAATTAAGGGATAACTTGCATATTGGGATGAAGTGTATTTCAGTTAGATTCTCCTACTTTTGGTGGTTTTGTCATTCATTCTTTCATGTTTTTATTATTGTTACTGAATGCAAGTTCTTTTTTTTTAAAGATGTTATTTATTTATTTGAGAAAAAGCACAAGAGAGGAGGGTGAAGGGCAGAGGGAGAAGCAGACTCCCCACCAAGCAGGGAGCCCGATGCAGGGCTTGATCCCAGGACTCCAGCATCATATCTGAGCCAAAGGCAGCCGCTTAACGGACAGAGCCTCCCAGGTGCCCCTAAACAGAAGTTCTTGATATTAAGGGTCCAATGTATCAACCTTCTGAGAAAGCAGCACTTTTTCTACCTTAAGAAAACTTTACCTACTTCATGAAGGTAAAGAAGGCATTCTCTTATTTTTTTTTTTTTCTTTTACTGCTTCACATAGAGATCTTTAATCTACCTGAAATGAATGTTGTGTATGGTGTGAGGTAGGGGTCAAGGGACAGTTTTGTTTTCATACTGATGTCTAATTGTGCCATCCCCAGCTGCTGAAATGATGTATTTCTCTCAGGTGGAAATATCACATGTGTTATAAATCTGATGGCGTATGTGTAGTACTATCTTTGACTTCTCTTTTTTTTTAAACCTGCAACATTGCCTGCATTTTTACCAACATCACACTCAATTACTGTACTTTTATAATAAGTCTTGACATCTTTTTTATATAATTGAGCAAGGTTTATTCTGAGGTATAGACGTAAGAGTGGGAATGTTAGACATGAGGCAAATGTATACATAATTTCTCTGATAGTGTCATACCACTTTTCAGAATAGCTTTGGAATAACCACATTATCAATATATTCCTCCTGGCATAAGAATTTCTATTTTGTGAACAACTTTCCTTCCAGGAAATGGGTACCAGAAGTCCACAAATCTTCGAAGATGAATGGAAGGCCAACATGCTTGGTCTTCCAATCATGGAATTATGCATTAAGGATTATGCACTGTGGCTGTGGATTGACTAGTTCTCCATTCCACCTCTCTCCCCAACTCCCCTTTCTGAGGTGCTAGCAGTTCTATCTTTCCTGCTTTCTGGAAGACCAGAGGCATTTTGCCTGCAGTCATTCCTGCAAATGGGTGCTGGAGATTATGCCTTTTAGTTCTGAAACAAGCAGCAGCAGTGACCTACAGGAAACCAGCCGAACTTTCAGCCATTAATTCACTTATCTGTCAATTTAGCAAATGTGTGCTGGACACCTAGAGCTGCAAATACGTCAATGGACAAAATGGACAAAATCTCTGCCCTCCATGAGGCTCACTTTGTAGTAGCTGGAGCCAGGCAGCAAGATATAAAATAATTGAATCATATTTTGAAGGGAGACTTAAAGTAGGATTTGATGAAAGGAATGATACAGAACTTGAAAAAAGAAGAATTGAGATTCAGTGTAAGATTATTGGCCTGAAGAGACGGTTGTCATTTACGCACATGGGGGAAACCATAGGAAAAATAATAAGGCTTGCAGGTGTTCGTGGAGATGCATCTTGCATATCAGAGGGACATGTAGGACTGAGTCCAGGGGAGTGGTCTGGGGGGACATCCACAGGTGTGTGCCACCCGTTTGCAGGTATATTTGGACCCAGAGATGGGTTGCTCCCAGTCAGAGGAAGGGTTTGAGGAGATGACGATTCAAATACACACACTGGGGAACTTGGAGAGATAATGGAAAACAGCAGCAATAATTGAGAAGTAGGAACCAGTGAGACAAGAGAAAAACAAAGCGGCTGTTGTATCCTGGAAACAAAGTAAGGAGGCATTTCCACAGCTTTTGGGGTGATTAGCTCCATAAAGGTCACTGACTGGCAAAGTGAAGTGCCATAGGAGGCATCACTGGACTCAGAAGATTGCTGTCAACTCTGTAAGCGGTGCGGTGGAGGGGATGTGGAGACAGCTAGGGAGGGAGCCCGGGGACCCGGACTAACAGTGTTCTCAAGGAGAAGTGTAGGGAAGTGCTTCTATGCCTGCAAGGTGGTAGAGAAGAAAAATGCATGTTAGGGATGCTTTGTGAGCACTGTTCCAGCTGTAGCTAGTTTCACGACCGGAAATGCTCTCAGATCTCCCAAAAGTATATGTGGAGTTTCCCCAGCTCTCCCACCTCAGGGGAGACAGGACAAGTCATAGGAATCTTCAGTGCCGTGACCTCTTAGAACATCTGTACTCCAGTGCCACCTGCTGCCACAGGGCATTTGGGGTGCAGGTAGGGCCTCTGTTGCTGAGAGCCACCATGGCTGCCACCCTGGCACGTGTCCTTGCTGTCACTGCTGCTGCTCTGCCTTGGGCATGGCTCTCCAGCAAGTTCTGCAGGCATGGGTGGCCTGGGCCCAAGCAGAGTGGCCTGTGGAGAGGCAGCTGATAACACCCGTGGCTTGGCTTATCTTGGACATGGTTTAGAAGCATGTCAGGCCATAGTTTCTGCTTCTCAGGTCTTCACTGAACTTTCCAAAAATCTCTTTTCATGTTTAGTTACAAATATGGACCCAGATGGAAATTCACTGGACTGGATTGGGGCCAGTTTGAGTGCCCAGGGTCACAGCTTCATCTAGTAGCTCTAAAAATGGCCAATGGGGCAGACGGAAGCATCTTGATCCTCTCTCACCTGTGAACCACCCTGTCCTCACGAGACTCAGCGGCTCCCTCAAGTCCAGTCTTGTGGGGTTAACCTACTGGTTTACCACAGATAGCCATACACGCACATTGCCGCAGTGATCTTGTGGGCTCCCGTCTCAGAACCACAGGGGTGGTACAGTATGGGCACAAGCTGCCTTCCCCAGTACCACTGTATTCTTCCAGGAGGCTGACCAGCAAACCTACCTAGAAATCAGAGCTTGAATGTGAGCACATGTTGCCCGTTACATGTACCCTATGGAGAATGTCGGTTGTAGGATAAATAACAAAGTATTGAGAAGCGGGGAGCTCAGTAAGATTTGTACTAAGTCATGGTGGCTGAGTAATACGAAGTATAAAATGACTGACACAACTTTCAAAAGCACCCAACATTCTGATTTTTCAGTGTTTCTCTTGTTGTCTCTCAATTATAATAGTAATCTTTTGATTCCTAGATTTTGAAATATTGATTTCACCTTTATCAGTAAATAGAATTTTATATTCATGTTCATGCAGGGATTCTAGAACACTGTGTACATGATGCTCATTTTGAAAATTTTCCTTAAAAGTGTTCAATGATAGTAATTACTTGAATTTGTAACATTTAATCTTGGAATAATAAGGACTATGGTACAGAGACAGAAAGTAATAAAAACTAAACCAGGAAATCCTAACACTGCTCTGAATTAAGTTTGCAGGAAAGTATCCAGATGATACATTTTCTCTATTGTAATAGTTGGCAATGGCCTATAATTTTTGCCTTTTATTTAACTTCTCTTTCTGTTGGGTTTTGATAATGGTCGTTATTTAACTCATAAAATGTGCTGTGTGACTGACATCTTTTTTAAGGTTGAATAATAGCTTATGAAACACCAGAGTTATTTTTTCTTAAGATCATGAGTGAATTCATGAATTATTATGTTGGGTTCCGTCTTCCAAAGCTTTCAGCAACTTTTTCATAACTTTCTCAATGTCTTGTTATGTTACTACTCTATTTCAACTGATTTATTTTATTTTTATATTTTATAAGTGATTCAATTCCTTTAATTTTCTATTTTATGATTCTTATTGATTCTATTCCTTTTGATTAATCTTTGACTGGAGGCTGACCTGGGAGAGATGGTAAACCAGAAGGAACAAGGTGCTCTGAAGGTCACCCCTGGTGTCCTCAGCTTTATCTGACTCCTTGTCTGGTTACATGAAAGTATGTTGGATTCTGACTTTAGAGATACAAATGGTCTGGATTCCATCCTGAATTGCCGGGCAAAGTGTGTAAGGTCACTGTCTGCAGGATCTCCTCTGTTCACTGCTCTGTGCTTTCTTTAGATCTTGGACAATCCTAGCCTATGGGGACATTTGGTCGCTCGTGGTTTGATCCACAGATGTTGAATGACATTCCCTTGCCTGCCTGGGTGACATCCCCTCCAGGGATCCGGCTTGTCTGTGTTATTCACATCTCCCAAAAAGTGTGCATTCATTCTCTCCATTATTTTTCACCTTTGGAAATTAGATATTAAAACAAGAAAAAATTGAATCTATGTCAGATTTCTCCCAGGATTTGAATATTTGTCTAATGTTTATTGCTTCATATACATTTATCATTATTACATCTTTGCAACTGCTTATTCAGATCTTAAATGTTTCAAAACTTGAGAATGGATGAGTTTTATTATGCAAACTATATTAAAAAGAAAAAAAATTGAAAAATATAAGCTAATTACAGATTTTGAAGAATCTTTCTCACACACAAGAAAACTCAGGTCTACACATGCCATCCTTTTAAACATCACACATTTACTTAACCAATTTTGATTAGAAAAAAAATCTCCTGACAGTACATTTTATCTGGCCCAGTTCTCTAAAGAATATTTTGCTAAATGCAACTTGTTATGTATAAGGTCTTTTACTATGTCATTTATGGGAGGTATTATAAAGATAACTTCTATGATCTATTTTCTTGCTTTCTTTTTGTTACTGAATATTTAAAATTTTTAATTTTTACTTATCTCTTGGATTTTTTATCTCTCTGCATTTTTGTTGTATCTCTGATTATACCATGGATACCTAACTTTGCCCAGGTGACTTAGTGTCCCCATTTCACCATTTCCTGTCAGGACATAGAAGGTCTCAGCCACGTGGGACTCATTGTTATTCTCCCCTCTGCCACCTGTGGCACTTTATCCACTGAAGCCCCCACTCCCTCCAATGTCACATGTTCTATTCACCTTGTAAATATATTTTAAAGAACTTTTAGGGAGAAATACCATCTATACATTTACCTGTATGCTCATCATTTCTGTGGTTCATCCTAAATCTCCCTTTGGGATCATTCTGTTTCTCAGTGAAGAGCCCCTTATCTGCATTTGCACTGGAGCAGGTCTGCTGGTGACCATGTCTCTGCTTTCCTCCACCCCAGAATGTCATCATTCAGCTGTAATCCAGAGGGCACGTGTTCTAGACATGGGACTCCAGGCAGCTCCTCTGTTCTTAGTGCTCTGTCTTCTGACCTCACTGATGGGAAATCCACAGCCCTCAGAACCCACCCCCTACAAATACTAAGCTAGTTCCTCTCCAGATGATTTCTAGATTTTTAAAAAGTCTTTAATTTTCAGAATTGTGTGTCTGGGCAAGTTTCTCTCTGGGTTCATTTTACTTGTGTTTTGTTATCTTTCATCTGGAAAATTTATATTTTTCACAAGGTTATCAGCCACTATTTTTCTACATAGATACATTTTTTTTTAAAGATTTTATTTATTTATTTGACAGACAGAGATTACAAGTAGGCAGAGAGACAGGCAGAGAGAGAGGGGGAAGCAGGCTCCCTGCTGAGCAGAGAGCCCGACGTGGGGCTCGATCCCAGGACCCTGGGATCATGACCTGAGCCGAAGGCAGAGGCTTTAACCCGCTGAGCCACCCAGGCGCCCAACATAGATACATTTTTTAATTCCAGTTTCTTTCTCCTGTCTCAGGAATTCCAGTGACATACATGTCAGAACTTTTTACATTGTTCTGCAGAAACCTGAAGCTCTGTTCCTTTTCTTCTTTGTCATTCAGGTTGGATAATCTCTAGTGCTGTGTTCTAGGTCACTCTGCTTTACCATTGAACCCATGCACAGAGCGATTTGTTTTTCAATTATTGTATTTTTCCATGCTGAACTTTACAATTTGCTCTTTCTTGAGTTTCTATTTATCTGTTGAGAATTTCCATTTCTCTCCTGAGAATTCCACATTTCCATTCACTGCAGGTGTGTTCCCCTTGACATTGTGGGGATGCTTGGACAGCTGCTTTAAATCTTTGATCGTTCCAACATCTGGGTTGTCTCAGGGTTGGCGTTGTTTGTTTCTTCCTTTGAGAACCGCTCATTGCTTCATGGCCCTGGGCATGTCGAGTCACTTTGGATCGTAATGCAGGCATTTAACATCTAACACTGTGAGGATTTTGAGTCCTGTTACATCTGGAGAATATTCACTCATTTGTTTTGACCAGTGATCAACCCAGTTGGTTAAGGTGGCAGCTCGTGGGTGGGTTTTCAGTGTCTGTTTTGTTTTCCAGCCTGTCCAAGTCATCTGAGTTCCCCTTTCCAGCATCACAGGCGTGGCTGTGACACAGGCAGGGGTTCAGATGGCCGCTCAGTAGACAGAACCTTCACTGTGCTCCTTCAGCCTGTTCCAGACATGGACGGCTTGGAGTCTAGAACCTTTATCACTTCCCGTGTGGAATTAGGGGTGTCCTGCTCCTGCTTGCTCCTTTGTGAGGTTTTCTGACACTTTCTGAATCCCAGGGAGCCCCCTCCAGGGTCCCCTGGCTGGAAACATGTTCAGACTTGTAGCCACAGTCCCGTCCCACAGTTCTGTGTCACTGGCCCCACCTTCAGCGTGGAGTAGAGGGGGAAACGCGAGTTTTATTCCCATGGTCTTCTTTCGACCTGAGCTTATTTCCACAGGGTAGGTTTTTGCTGTGGTTTCTGGTTGCAGCTCTGCAATGGACCCTGACCTCAAGGGTACCTGGAGGGAGAGTAGGATTACCCCATGCCCTCTGGCAGCTCAGAGAGGCCCACGCTTTCGATTTTCTGTCCAGAAGGACAGTCATCTTTGCAGTGTCCATTGTCCAGCTTTGCCATGTGGCTCCGTGATTCCAACAGCCTCCACTCAGGTCAGAGCCAGAGAGGAAATGAGAAAGAAGCAACATGAAGACCAAGCAGGTGCTGCCATCCTGGTGTCCCCCAACATTCATGGCCCTCCCGACTCTGCTTGCCACCATGTTCCACGTGGTGGGAGCCCAGTTTTGTATTTTGTCTGTAACTTTTATCTGCGGTGGGTCGTCTGTACTGGGCTTATTTGGCCCTAAGTCCCCCAAGAAACTGAATCCCTTATTTGAAGTTATTACTTAGTAATTTAGGGTTATTTCACAGACCCGGATCGGTGAAGCGTCCAGCACTGTTTCTGAATCTTTAACACGACTTCACTTCTGAGGACAACGCATCAACTGTGTTACGTGTAGGAGGAGAGGAAATTTGTTTTCGTGTCTGTAGTGCATGACGTAGTAATTTGCCGACAAACCAAGGAACGACAACATAATTTTTATTTACATTTGGAGTTGTTTCTATGATTATGAAGAAAAATGATAAATAAGTCCGTATAGACCTGAGTAATTAACACATGTAGAGGGAGGAGGACAGAAGCACTACAGGGCTGGAAAGAACCGCTGAGAGTGTGGCTACGATGAGCTCAGGTCCTGGGCAGGTTCGTCGTGCATGTGGTCTGTGCTTGTGCCTTAGCAAGTGCTCCCAAAGCATCCTTACCCAGCAGAATCCACCGAACAGTGTCAGGCGTATACCCTGGGAAACACACTGCCAAAGAGGAGGTGTTGTGTGTTCCATAAAACAAAATAAAATAATTAAAGTAAGATAAAATCAAATAGAAGTAAACCAGTGATCATGAATCTGGGCTTTAGCGTTTCAAGTCCAAGGCCAATTCTGAAATGTTACTTTATGATGGAGACTTTTCAGGCCTTTATGTATATTCTTCTATGTACTATATGCGCAATAAATGGGGAGACTAAAAGCTTTCTTATATACTAGGGGTTCCATTAAATTTAACTGTGTGTATTATAGAAAGGAAACTGGTAGAATGAGTGAATTCCAGGCCTCCCTGAAAATCAGAGACAAGGCATCTTACTTTATCCCAAAACTTGACAACCCAGAGTCCTGGCCCCTGAGGTGGAGGGAGGTTCTTTCAGGGAACAGATATGTGTCCCTGCTATTCTTGTAGATTCCCAAGTTAGGCTGCCCCCTGAGATAAACCGTGCAATGCTTTCATGTTCTCAAAAAATACATGTATAAGGGCACCCAAATCAGAGTTACAGAAAGATATTTAATACATTGAAAATTTTAAAAAAACCTCGACATAAAAAAATGTTGTTGTTTTTGAAACAAGGGAACTGTCCGTGTTTTGAGTGATGAGCAGTGATAGTACAACACAGATTCACGGAAGCTGTAGCTTGTCATGAAGTCAAATTCAGTCCATGAAACTGAAGGTCGTCTTTATCTTTAGTCACCGAGGGGTCCCATGCCAGATTCTTTGCAGAGAATCTCAGAAACCTGAAAAGTAGCAGAGCCAAGCAAAGCACAGGTGCCCAGTTTTCATGGAGACAACCTGGACGGCTGTCTTCTGTCTTCTGCACAGAACGGCTAACATGCGCTCATTGTTTCGAATCTTGAGTGAGGGTGCTTATTATTAGGGCATGCTTGATTGCTCCTAATTTTGGATTGTGATAATAAAGTAATTGTGTTATATTTTCCATTGTCAAGTTCCCCATACGTCTGAATATAAAAAGCATGATTGGAGATTTCCAGGGTAACCAAGGCACGTCAATGAGGTTGCACCTTTTAATTTATTATGTTCTTAAAGCTAGCATTGTGAGAAGGTCAGCCCCAAACCTCTCAAATGAAACACTCACTTCAGCTCTGATTTCCTGAAGCCCATGAAATCGCTGCCGGGTTCTGAGGAGCGCTGCCACTTCATGTTAGGGGTAGGGTTAGGGATAGGTAAAGAGGCAAAATACATGAGAAGAAACAATGTGGAGGTCACCCCTGTCCCCGTGTGGCTGCATTAACGTATTTGCATACCAGCCCTTTCCAGATTGCTAGATCAGTGACCTCATGGCCCGTGGCCGCTCTGTTCATCTCGTTCCTCGCGGTGGGGTCAGCTCAGCGACGCACACGTGGACTGTCCTTCTCCCCTTGCTGTTATTCTCCCCCAGGCTCCACTCTTCCACTCTTTGCACACGCTGGTCATCCCACCTGAGCTCCCTGTACCTTCCTCTCCTCCAGGGACTGGCCCCTCCCGCGCTCCCACCCCCGGACTGGCCACACAGCGGCACGTCTTAGGGAAACGTGATTTCTGCACAGAATGTTTTCCTGATGGGTTCCCATCAGCCTCCCTCTGCTTTACGGTCTTGTGACTCCTTGTACTTCTTTGCAGAATTTGTGACAATCCGTGGGAACAGGTCCAGAGCAGTGAGTCTGTCCTGTGTACTCTTCTCTCTGAAGCACCATGCTGTCCATCCTGTCACAAAGCAGATGAGCCACAAGTGATGAATGGATAAGTAGCTTTTCACTCTGATTCTGTCCTCCTGACCGTGCCCACTAGCCATGCTCTGTATCACAGCCTGAGTGACAGACGGGAGGCGCAGATCTGTGTACGTCCTGGCTTCCATTCCTTCAGGGCCTGTCTGTTGCCTGAGAAGGGAAGACGTTCTCTCCGGGAGGCCTGGCCGCTGGCAACATCCGCCACCATGCCCCCACCTGTGTGCACACCGCCTCCTTCATCTGCTGCATGGCGTCCTCCGTTCCTTGTCTGGAAGCCCGTCATTTCCGGGTTATCCTTGGTCACTTGGCCCTTTTCTGTAGATGTCGCACCCCAACTCTCTGATCCCCTAACATCTCCATGTACATGTCTCTTCTATTTACTGAATTATCTGGACACGACCTGTTTGTTTCTTCCCGTAGACTCAGCTCTCAAGGGCCCAGCACCTGCTGCCCTATGTAGAATGAGATCGTGTTCCCAATGAGCCTCTTCTGGGTGGGGGTCTAGTGCACATTACGACTGAACAGGAGGCTTAGAGGAGGCCTCCCGCAGTGGTGTCAAGTCCAGGGCTAACGGGAGGCCGGGTCTGGGTCTGTCTCACTGAGCTGGAGGAATTTTTCCAGCAATAAAAAAGATAGTTTTTTCCCCAGAAGATAATTTGGTTGTTCGTTAGAATTCAGCGTGTGGTGTTGCTGCTCACATCTCCAGGGGAAGCACTGCACTCGCTGGTGACGTGGGAGGCCTGACGCACATTCGGGGATCGTCCCTGAGATGGGGGTCAGGGACTGTGGTAACGCCAGGACATCGGGGCATTGTGACACTTAGAATAACACGGTTTTTAGAAGTAGCCTTGTGAGACTGCCGGCTCTGTATCTCTCACACATCGGGGTGGAACCGGACACGACTAGATATTCTCAATGGGACAAAATAGGTAAGAAAGGCCCATATCAGGAGCTAGATGTTCTGGGTCAGGCTGGGCTCAGAGGAGCCATCGCTGTGCCCAGAGATTGACTATCACCTGCAGGATAAACTTCATGTCCAAGGGCTGTCAGCCCCGGGGCAACTGGGGATCCAAAGACAGTGACCAGATGTCCCAGCGGTTACGTTGCCGATGGCAGCCCGAACGTCAAGTAGGACTGATGGACGAATGCAGGGGGTGCTCGGGTGGCCTCAAAGATGGGTGGGGACATGCTGGCCGCTGAGGCACGAGGAGGTGGCGTGTCTAGGGGGTGTGTGTGCTGGGCAAAGGTGGAGGGCCGGAGAGCCCGTTTCTGGCTGAGGTCGTTGCTGGAAAAGAGACTGAACCTGATGTTCCCAGCAATTTCCACAGCTTTGGGAAGACACGGGGGTCAGACCGCTTGGGGACGACACGCCCTCCCCGTGGAGCTCTGCGGGAACCAGACGCTTGGGGAACCCTTTCCCATCAGACTTCACACAGTTCTCTGGGCCACAGGCTCTGTCAACATGCAGCATTGCTGAGAAAGCTCAGAGCCATCGGGAAGCGTGGCGGGTTGAGGGGGTCCCAGTGCTGGTGAGCTGCAGACCTGGGATTCCAAATAGATGTTTGTGCACCGAGGACGCCAGCCAAGGGGAGACCCAGACCCCCTGCCTGCCTGGAGTCAGACGGACGATGACACTGACAGCAAGGGCACGAGGAGACAAATGTGGATTTCAAGTCAAAGCCAGCGTGGAAATGATTTTTCTGCTTTTCCCCAGAAAGTTTCCATTTCGGAAGGCATTTGTTAGAACTGTCCTGGGACTGTCAGTTTTCCCGAGGGCAGAGGTGTGAAGCCCGACAACCTCCTGACGTTCTCATCTGAATTTACCAGATTAAACCCAAATTCGGTCATTCTTTTCCCATTCTTCAGAGTATATTTTCTAGACATCAGGCAGAACGGAAAAGTGTCAGCCTCGTGCTGATGACAGGGCCCTGGGAGGGAAAGTTTGTATTTTACGTTGTTCATAAAAATACCATGCAGAGGACTTGCCCATGGAGCTAAACTGAAAGGTGTGATGCCCAGGTGGTCATCGTGGCCACGGCAGCCAGCTGTACCCCGGAGGTCTCCTTGACTCTCTGTGAAAACTATTCTGGGTCTCCCCCCGCCACCTTATTTTACTGTTGAGGAAATGTTCAGATTTAAGTGGCCCTTAATCGTCTTTTGGTAGGAAAGAGACCAGGGAGAATGGCCCCTGTTCCTGACGGGGAGCTGCCCGTCGTCACCTGTAGGCTCTCCTCTCTGGAGGTGCTGGGCAGGTGGCTGTGGACCGTCACTGGGGACCCAACGTGGGATCATCTGTTCTTGCTAAAAGGCTGAGTCTAGAGGGTCTCATTCCAAAGACGGTCTACATCCTAGTAAGGACACACCTGCTTGAATGTTCAGACCCGTGACTGCAGACAAGTGACCCTCATTTCTGAGTGAGTTTAAATTATATAAGATGAACCACACCATCGATTCGAAGGGAGGTGAACCCGGTGTCCGTACTGTACCTTCGTAGTTCAGAAAGCAAAACACTTTCGGATACAATGAGTGTATTCAAGCATAAACATGTCAGGGGCAAAGACTAGCTGCTTCCTCAGAAACCCAGGTAGCAGAGGTGGATTTTTGGATGATTTCTCCTCTGAGGGTACTGGTAACACAAGCATCTCAAATGCAGTCATCACAAGTTGCAAAGGCCCAGAGGGTGCTGAAAGGACGGTCAGGTGGGAGTTTTGGCTGAGATAAGGAATGTGAGATGCCCGAGAGAAAGTCTACGGGAGCACCAGTCAGGGTCGCAAAGCCCAGGGGCTTAGAAGGTGCTGGACAGTTCCTAACCCTCCGTCTCGGCAAGTGTGATGCTGGGGGTTCTGGAGACAATTGAGAAAGTTATTATTCGCTTCCTGCAAATTTTAAAGTGTTGAAGACGTAAACCATTTATGGCTTCTGACTAAGGAATAAAGCCCTGGGAACACACACCCCCGTGGTGCCATGTAAGGGTACTATGATTCTGTGTGAGGTCCTCTGGCCCTCCCCATTCCTATATAACCACAATCCTAATTGCTTTTGTTTGGCTTCTCTTTGTGGTATATATATATATTTTTTTCATCAAAGCTAATTTTTAATGTAACTTAGTTCATTTTCTGCATAGCGGGACACTCCACAGAAGACCATAACTCCCCCTATGCCTGATGGACCTTTGTCCTCACCTTTTATTCACAGGGACATTATTGTGCCCTCTTCTTGGTGCCCACAGACTAGAGTTTCTGTGATTCGCACCTGAGAGTGGACTCCACGTCCCCGGCCATCACCGTCAGCATCTTTACTGCATCAACCTGCTGATGTCCGCGCAGGTGTACAAATTTGCATCCCTACAAGAAATCTGCTCTGGCTTTTCATATTTCCCCACCTTTTAATTGCTGCCAATCTTTAAATCTTTAAAGAGTTTTAAAATATTTATTAAATTTTAAAAATCATAATATCTGGATAACACATTTCTTTGTCTCTTCGCTCAAAATGGCAATCTAAAATATATATGAACAATTCCTGATTGTTTTCCTGGAATTGAATTTAACTAGACATCTTGCATTTTATCTGGCAAGGAAGATGCAGCCTTCATCATGTACTAAATTTCTGGATGTATTTCTGAATGTCTGATCAATTTCAGATTTCCCTTCTGGTCATTGATCATTGGTCTGTGGAGTGGGGCACCGTGTTCTCATCGATGAGCCTTCTTACAAAACTTGTCAATGCCCGGGAGGCAGAGCCCACCTCAGCCCCACCTGAACTCTCCCATCCTAGCTTGCTGGTTTTCCCACATAAACTCTGGACTAGAAATGAAGTAAGAACTTGTAGTTGTGTTTATTAGGATCTTGTTAAATTTTTCAGTTTACCTGGGAAGAATAAAGGTTTGATGGTGCTGAGTCATCACATTTGAGAACAAAATTAGTTCTCTGTGTTAAATCCACTTTTGCAACTTTCAGGTTTTTGTGATCTCCCATTTATGTGTCCCCCCCACCCCCGTTTTTCTGTTAGAATTATTCCAAGGTGCTTTTTCATCCTCTTTCATGGTGTTTTTGAGAGTAGTATCTTCTCTCCTGTTGCACCTGGAGCTGGCCGTTACGGTTCCTGGGGTTATGTCCTCACAGGTGCATGTAGACTACTGATTTCTGAACGTGCCTTCCTCATTATTGCCCCGTCAACTCTCTCATTCTTTGTGGTTGTTTCTCAGTGGATTCTTCCGGGTCACTTATGTATCATTGTCATCCACAAATAAGGACAGATTCACCCCTAAATTCTGATGTTTGTGCATCCATGTTGATTCCTTACCTAATTGCTTTAGTAAAAGTGGGAGTAGATGGTAATGGTGGTGGTGGCACCCTTGTCTTTCCCGATTGGAACTATTGGATACGACAGTAATATCTGGCTTTTATCTTGTTGTACACATTAAAGTGGAATTCAGCATGGCAAGGGAACTCTGTGTTCTCAGGTGGCCGACCAGTCCAGCAGGGGAACCCCATGCCTCGGCGCTAGCGGTCACAGTCCTACTCAGGAAGGAGGCAGACAAGTTCATCCTGGGATAAGAACTTATGTCAAGGTCCCTCATGAGGTTGCCACCCTCATGAACACATAGAGCACCGCTTCCTTTCCAACTCTCGGCTAACACAGTACCAAGGGCTCCTCTGCAAGAACCCATGGGTCACCCTTGAAACAGTAAGGACATTAAACCCAGTAACCTTTCTCCCCACAGGAGAGGAGGAACCAGACCTTGACTGCTCTGAGGTAACTGATGGAGTCTACATGAGCCGTCCAGATCAGGGATCAAGCCGTAAAGAACCCAGAGTTCACACTGTTCAGTAATGGCAGCAGTTACCTACAAGAGGGTGTCCGGAAAGCAGGTTATGCAGTGCCCATGACCACTGAAGTCCTGGAGGCTAACGATTACCAGTTGGATGGTCAGCACAATGGGCTGAACTCCATGCCCTAGTCCAAGCCCTCACCCTCAGTGAAGGCAAGCCGGTCAACCTCCGCACTGACTCTCGGTACGCCTTTGCTACTGTGCACGTCCATGGGGCCACCTACAAGAAGAGGGGCCTCCTTACCGCTGCAGGAACAGCTATCAAAAACAAGGAAGAGACACTAGACGCCTTGAAGCTGTCCGGCTTCCAGGAAAAGCAGCAGTTCTGCACATTGAGGGACACCAGAAAGGAGACAGCCCCACAGCGCGGGGAAATCATCTGGTGGATGAGGCGGCCAAGACTGCAGCCAAAAAGGACATGGGCAGAGGCCTTTCCCCTACCGTGGCCCTGACACTCCCAGAAGAAGTCCCTCAGCCAGTTACGCTGAAAAAGAAAAAAGGGGCCACCGTGAGTAAGAAGCGATGGTGGGTGATGCCAGGTGGGCGCGTCTTCATCCCAACAGCAACAGGCGGGCATCTAGTCAAGGAACACCACCGGCTCACCCACCTGGGAACAACGGCAGCAGAGACCCCCCTCCAGAAGCTCCCCTCCATCCGCCGGCCGCCAGCACCGTGCCCAGCAGCCAGCGAGCAAGGCACAACCTGTGCTAGAAACAACGCTTGGCCCGCCCCGCGGCCCTGCCAGGTGTCCGGAGGAGGGGAGCAGCCCCGCTCGGAGACCTAGAAATAGACGCAGACATGCAGCCGAGCAGGGCCCCAGACGTCTCCTGGTGAAAATGTGCACGTACTTTGGATGGGTCCAGGACGGAGCAAAGCTGGGAAGTAGCCAAAGTCCTTGTGTGGGAGGTTGAGCCCCGGTTCGGCCTGCCTTCGACCATCCACAGTGACGATGCCCCGCATTTGTACGGACACAAAGACCTGCACATTTGTGCGGGTCGTGACTGAGTCTCTCAGCATCACCTGGAGGCTCCACACCGCCCACTGGCCCCAAAGCTCAGGGAAAGTAAAGCAAATGAATCACACCCTAAAGGGAACCTTGGCAATGTTTTGTCAGGAGATTGACCTCCCTGGCCCTCCTGTGTGTCCACTGCACCCCGGCAGGCTAGGTTACTCCCCTTTCAAAAGTGCACAGATGGGCTGCCCCCATGCCTGGGGAGCCTTCCAGGAAACTTACATCAGATTAGGGATAAAAATATTAAAAAGGCAACTTCAGGCCCTGGGACCACCCTAAATAAGTTACGTAGGTAACCACTGAGAGGGCCCCAGTCTCCTCAGGGTCCCAGGTGAGGGGCCTTCCAGGCAGGAGCCTCGGTCTGGATCAAAGATTGGAAAGGGGACCCCGTCACACCACAGTGGACAGGGCCTCCCACTGTTGTTCCAACCACCCCCACCGCCCCTAGTTCTCTGGTGTCACCCGCGGGTCCATCACTCCAGAGTAAAGAAAGCCCATCGCCCGGAAGAGAAGCCACGCCAGTGGAAAGTCTGGCCAGACCCAACAGACCCGCTCCGGCTTCGCCTTCGATGAGCCCCCACGACTGATGGACGCCTGCTCGCCGTGGTCCCGACTTCTCACCGGCACGGCATCCCTCCTCCTGGGGTCGGACTCTACCCTGTTGCCCCTCCGGACTGGACTTTCCCCCAGAGACTTGCCATCGTTGCCGTTTATTGGGTGACCCTGGGGTGTATTACTGCACTTACTTGTCCACAGGCTTTATCTGCTGTCGGGCTATCCACGGTGGCACCCTCTAGCTGAGGTTGTGGACCCCAATTTTCCTGGCCCTCTGCTGTCTTCTCCTAAGCACATTTCACTCTGGTTTTCCTGACCCCAGTCAGTCCTGCTCTGCCACCTGGTGTGTCCTTCCTCCTCACGGCCTTCAGCTTGCCCGACCTGTTGGTGGAGGGCAGACACCCACACAACCAATCATGCAGGTCTGTCCGTCTCTTACCTGATCCCTCAGTCCTCCCCGGGAGCGACACTCCTCTTATATGGAAACCTAGCTTCCCCTGACGCCCCCCCTCCCGCCCCTCCTCTGCCACGGGGTGCCCTGTGCCTGGTTTCCTGGACACAGGAGGTTGTCCTTCCCTGTCTCCCAGGTGGACAGGTCCTGGGACCCCCAATATGCCCTCCATCCCTTTAAGCTGTCTCTCCATGGCCCTTCACCAACACCCCAGCCCCCTCGTCTCTGCAGCCACTTTGTCCTCTGCCTGAGTCCTCAGGTTACAGACCAGCATCATCTGTGCCATTCTAAAGCAGCGTCTACACTTGAAGCAAAGAGAGATGCTTGGCTTAGCTTCCTCATAAACAAATCCTCACTTCTATCCACGGCTGGAGAAGCAGATCGATCCCTGAGCACCAAGGGCTGATGAGAGAGGGATAAAGTGCATAGAGAATTTCCGAAGGGTTCATGTGATGGCTGACCGCACGGCTTCTGCCGTCCCAGTGACTATTTCCATCTTCAAGAGGACGGAGGCTCTGTTTCCTCCAATGGGCAAGGTGGGTCCTGTGGCCCCCGACGTCTTCCAGCCTCACTTGGAGTCAGACACACCAGGCTCGAAGCCCAAATCTGCTAGTCTGCCTCTAGGGCATCACTTCTCACTCTGTATTTCCACTTCTGCAGCTGTAAATGGGACAAAGAAGACATAATAGAAAAGGCTGTCCTGGGGATGAAATGGGGTGGGGTGGGATATGTGACGGTCACTATGCCCAGCAACGTGCTCGTCAGACCACGTCTGGGATCTGATTTAATCCTTGGGACTCTCTAATGAAGTAGCTCCTACCCTCCGTCAGCAGAGGGAGAGTTTGGGGGCCAGAGATAAAACGACGGCCCTCCTTCTTGTGCTTTTCACTCCTTTTTACTGCGTATCCTTTCTAACTTTGTCTTTGAGCGTACAGCCTGGTGTTCGCTGTTGGTCTCATTTTCAGCTTGATTTTGTGTGACTTTAATGCCACGGCAGCATGTAGAGAAGCAAGACACAGTAGCACCCACGGTGGACGGAGCTGGGAGAATCCCACGCCATGGGGCTCAGGCTCCCAGCTCAGCGCTGGGCCAGCTGTGTGTGGGACAGTCACGGACACTGGGTCACTGGGACTTACAAGGACCAGTAGAGCCTGAGTAATTCAGCAAGGTGCAGGCAAGGGCTGTTTCTTGACAGGATGCTCATTTTGCTACTGCCTCTCAAGTCCTTTAAGAACAGCTACATAAATGTGGTGCTTGAGAAAAAGATGGTGCGTTAATAATGGAAAACCTAAGGGAACACTCGGCAGTCATCATAATGATGAACATCTCAGGCAAGCATGGCTGAGGCAGCCTCAGTGAAGGGGGGGCACTGGGCGGGCGGGAGGATAGGAACCGTCCCAAACCGTCTCCCGTGAGATACTTCTAAATTACAATGGGGAGAAGTCATAACTTTGCAGTGCAGGGACCTGGAAGACGCCATCGTAGAGAGACGGCCAACACGGACATTACTGCTTCCCCTGACCACAGGCCTCCTGCTGGGTCGTGAACACAAACGTGGCCCCAACGGGAGTCACTAGACGGGCGCAGCGGGCGTCAGCAGGCACCCGCAAAACGGCATGCGTGAGACGGGAAGAGGCAAGAACCGGTTCAAGTTAAAGGACATGGGAGGGACATGGGCACCGCACACGAGTCAGGATCCTGGAGTTCGTTTTGCCAGAAAGTACGTTTTGGGCCAATTGGGAAAATCCCCCAGAAAGCCAATAACAAAACCGTTTCGCTGTAAATGTTCTAATCTGCAGAAGCACATGTTGGGTACAATTGTTGGAAATGCATGCTGAGCTGTTCGGTATTCTGAGAGGAAGAGAAAACAACACAGCTTGCTTCTAAGATGTGGGCAGCGGGGCGTATGCATGCAGGTCATGGGACTTACTTGCATCTCTCGGCAACTCTTTACACTTCAAGCCCCATTTTGGGAGAAGATATTACTTAAAATAAGTAAATAAAATTAAAAAAACCCACAAGGTAACAACATTGTAGTGGCTTCAAGTAATCCAAAGTTTTCAAACACCAGGAATTGAAGAAACATACTACCACCCTTACGATAATCAGTGTTTTCTAACGGTGGCCTTAAAATGACTGGAGAGGTGACTTTTATGACCTAATACAGACAACGCAAGTTTTAAGATGCACATTCAGCAAGAACGCAAGCAGACTCCGGGGTTTTCACACCGTCCTGGAGAAAGGCACAGCGTTTCCCTACCTGAGCACCGACGTCTATGTGCGTTACCGCCTCAAGACAGAAAAACTTGCTTTACTGCTGATATTTTCAAACTATCGTGTATGTGTTTTTGCGTAATACTGTCATGTTTAAGAACAATATTCATATTTTAATGTTTTAAACATGTTGGTGATTTGCTTTCAGGATCCAAGAAAACCAGGGTTGATCCAAGATTGAAAGCCAGCGGAATGTGTTTAATAATGTCTGCATTTCCTTAGGAAGGTCCCATAAGGCTCTGTGTTTACCCTGATCATAGCTGAATTTATAGGTAATCGGTCTTCATGCGGTTTGCTGTGGGCAGAAGTGGATGATGACAATGTGCACAGTTTGGTCCCTCATGTTTCCCGTGTGTCTTCCTTCCTCCCGATTCTGACGCTCTCACACCCACACCGCGGGGGCTGCAGGAAGCCCATCCCCAGGCTTACCCCTGCAGGGGTTCATTCCCGGCTAATGTGAAAAATAGGCTTCCTGACCCCAAGCCCTAGAATGTGCATCTCAGACACATGGGGAAGTCTCTGGGGACCCCTGAAACCCACAGAGAAATTCTCACAGTGGGGTGTGGGCTGCTCAGCCTCATGGCACGGTAGGCAAGACTTCTGGGACTATTAAGTCACAATGATAAGCCAATATAAAATGACCAATGTGAATTTTTTTCCTCCCTGGCTTTTGAAATTGAATCCCCTTCTAGTTAGGGTATCAGCAGGAAAATCAGCGTGATTCAATTTTCAAATTGTCATCATCCTGTACTCCTGCTATGGGGACAACAGAAAAATTGACCTTTGCATTCTCTATTTCATTCCTCCCCACATGTGTACCTGTATTTTTAAGCAGGAGATCCTGACATGCCTTTGCAGACATTATGCCGTGAGCGCATAACGAAACCAGCAGATACAGACACAGCCCTGAAAAACACTGGCTCCTCTGCCTGAAGAAGGTCACCTGCCCGTAGATTACCAGCGCCCAGGAAGTCACCCGTCCTGCTGACAATGGTAACATCTCTAATCAGTGTGCACAGAGGAGGAATGGGTGCTTCCTTAAAGCATGGGATTATCCGCTACGGCTGCCCTCCCCTCTGACTGACGCTGGGAAAATCATCTTCAAGCTCAACAGAGGTGTGAAGTGTCTCTAAATGTGAATCTCTACAACAGGTGTAGGTGATCGTGTTGTAGCCTGTGCGGATGTTCTGGGTCGTGTGAAATTCTCAGCTCTGCTCAGCTGACCTACAAAATGAAGGTGAAGTTAACTCCTTGAATGGTCACTGTGTTGGATATCCTGCACTTGGGCCTCGTTTTAAGGTCCTGTATTAAGAGGCATATATAGGAACAGAGGGAGGGGTCTTTTACTCAAGGATTTTGTAGTATAATTGGGGGAATAAGGCATAAAGTCATGACACCCTGAAATGAAGAGCCCCATATGGGGATATGCAATGATGAAGACCGTGCTCCTGAAACTCAAGCTCTGAATTCGGACAGAGCCTGGAAATGTTCTGCCCTTTGTAGGTCTGTCCTGACAGTCTCTTCCATCGTGGGCTGGCACAGGATCTAGGCAGCTTGTGGGATGGCGGACCGGCGCAAACAGGTCAAAAGCCAGATGGTTCTGCTTACCTGGCAGAGGGCCTGCCTCATTGCCTGGGCCAAAGGAGAAACATCTGAAACACTTCGCAAATGGTTCTCCATCGATACAAATGATTCTCTGTCGATACAAATGATTCTCCGTCGATACAAATGATTCTCTGTCGATACATCTGTATCTGTTAAAAAATAAATTGTGCTTGTAAATGCTTCTGATCGCTGCACCCATTTCCTTCAGCAGCGTGTGTTCTGACGTTGTCAATGGTTTCTAGTGTGATTATAAAATCTGGTCCTCCCCAACGCTCCAGCTTCTCTGCTGCAGATAGGGAGAAACTGCTGCTCTTCCCAGGCCTGTGTGCAGATGGTCAGTGGTGTCCAGCGCCGTGAGGGGGGCAGTCTGCATAAATCTGCACGCGCGGTTTGTGTATTCTCGCCCACGTGTGTGTTTGTTTGATCATCTGGTTACATCACTGTGGACACATGGACGTCTGTGTTATCCCTCAGCTCATGTTCTGCTGTGGTTATACTCCAGCCCTACTTTCCATTTTTCTTGTTCAAATCGCTCCTGATTTGGCCCCTGGGAGCTCTTTCAGTTTTCTCCCAAGTTCCTCTGATGCACCTTCCTCATGTGTGCATCTTTATGCTTGGACTTGTTTTGTTTTTGTGTTTTCTTGGTTTGGGTTTTGCTGTTTGCTTTTGGATAGCATTTCCCTACGTCCTGGCATTGCTGGAGAGCTCCATCTCCAGTCCTAAAGACTGCTGTTTCTTCCAGAAACCCTCCTTCTGTTTATCGGAAAGTGGCGTTAGAAACCAAGGTCTGTGCACCAGCTGCGCTCACCGGTACAGAGACATTGCTGTCCCTAGTCCTCCTCGGCTGACAGAGCAAGGGAATGCATGCAAGTGAGCTAATGGCTGTGTCTGTGCCTAACTGCATGTGCACACAGCTGCATCTGGATCAAGGCAAATGTCTTACTCAGAACCATCACCACTGGGATCATCTAGCCTCATCTCTGCTCATCTGTGAGCTCCTGTCCAACAGTGAGAAGCCTGGCTTCCACCACCTGCCATCTATCTACGGAACCGCTCGATTCCAGGAAGCGTGTGTACTGGCTTCAGAATTGTTAACCTGCCCCCCCGTCCCCTGCCATGGGAAATCAGCTGTAACTAGACTGCCCACCTGCAGAACATCTGTCTGTAGGGTTCCAGGTCTTGGCTGCTCTGCTCTGTGTTGTTCATTCCTTATGTCCGTCTGTGTATGCAACTCCATTTGGAAGAATCTATTGGCCTATCTGCAAGCTCACTCATTTGACCTCCACCGTGTTGGGTCTACTCATTAGCCTTGCAAAAAGCTTTCTTCATCTCTCTCCCTGAGTTTGGCGTCTCACACTTAATGTTGATTCTTTCTGGGACTTCCACTCTCTCTGCTGACCGGATCCGTCCGTCCTCTCATGTTTTCTATCTTCCAATTAAAGCCCTTAACGGATTAATCATTGTTCTTGTAAACTCCTTGTGTGATGGCTCCAGCATCTGTTCCATATCTGAGTCTGGTTCTGGGGACAGCTCATCTCTTGCCTCTGTCATGCCTTGTACGTTTGGTGCCGAAGCCAGACATGTGGTGTTGTGGAATAAGAAGGCACCTCGGGCTTGATGGGAGGATTTACGTTCATCTGGTCCAGAGGTCTGAATGTTTGATGTTTGCTGTCTCTGGTGACCTTGTCTTTGCCTGCCCCTCGAGCAATGGGTGTTCCCGAACACTCCTCAGAGAGAGAAGGTCTGTGTTAGTACCTAGGAGCCCTGCTGGTGTGCAGGCTGGTGTGCTGGCCTGCGGCCTCACAGCAGCTGGGCTGACAGCCTTCTCCCCACACGGTGGGCTTTGGTTGTGGAGAAGGTTCTGGGCATGATTCAGCATGTTGCTCTTCTCCTGTGGCCAGAGCCAGGAGAGATCCTGGTGAAAGCTGGTGGGCTTTTCAGCCTCGGGCAATTCATCAAAATGACAGTGTTGTGTTCCTACCAGTGGAGGCTCCAGCACGGCTGCACGGCCAGCTCCTCCTGGCTATGATTCTCCGGATGAACCTGTCTCTCTAGATTTCTGGGTACGATTTGTCCTGACTGCCCTTCTGCTGGGTTCCAAAAAAAGTCCTCAGCTTGTAGTCCATCCAGTTTGATCTTATTGTAAGGACAGGAGTGATGATCTACAGGATCCTTACATGTCCGGGCGTCAGAATTGTGTTGTAAGTGGTGTTGAAGGTTTTGTGTTCAGGATACGTTATCTCCTTCAAAAGAACAGGGGATGTTCTCAAATTTTCCAAGACGTAAATCTAACTTTGCTTTTGAAGTTAATTTTTAAAGTTGAATTAATGAGGCTATGTTCTAGGGAATACTAATGAAAGCTTTGGTTATTTGTTTTAATAAAATATTCTGATTTAATCATATGACCTCTAAAATCACCCCAAAGCAAATTTAATTAATGTTTTCCAGTCTATCCTGGTTCTTACTTTGTTGTTCTAAGTATATATATTTTTTCCAATAAACTTTTAAATTTTAAAGTATCTGGGTCTAAATTTTAAATTGGATTACCAAACAGACTGTAGGAAAAACTCCAGGGTAACTTTGATAAATGTGCAGAAGAATGAAGTTTTACTTCCTGGAGGAACATGTTTCTGTTCATTCATTTCAATGCAATTGAATTCAAAAAATATATACTGATTTCTACTCTTGAATCATTAATTGGTTGAGTCATTTTTTTCTTGTATCCACTATGTGTTCCCACTGGAGACACAAATGTGATTAACATTGTTTTCCTGATCTAAAGGAAGGATAAGTAGTGAGGGGGAGAATGAGTTGCATTAGAGAGGTCTAGCTGATGTTATCACTCGAGGACATGCTCATTTGAA
>RCUC01137621.1:0-21990 GCA_003697995.1 Taxidea taxus jeffersonii | reverse complement strand
ACACACACACACACACACACACACTCACGCATGCAACACAAAAACTGTCACAATCAAAGGAGTTCCAACTTCAATGAGTAATGAAGTTGCGTGAATTCCAACTTGTGGTTCCAAAAGATTTCCATAAGCCTCTTGATTTCCAAATGAAAATCATGATAAGTAGTTAATTAGCTTTTTAAGCAAAGGCAAGCCACCACAGACACTGCTGTGCACTCCACATTCTCTGGAGAGGGAGGTCAGCACCACATCCTGAAGAACATGCAGTGCAAGCATGAAAACGGAGTTCATATAAATTCAAGTAATGTCCTCTGACTTTTCATTAAGCCAGGCATGTCCCAGTTACCCCTTGGGGACTTTCTTAATGTTATCATGGCAACATACAATTAAGTAAGATTACATTTTTTTATATGCAGGGAGAGGTGCTAAGACACCATTCTAAATTATTCATCAGTTCACTTTTCACAAAACAACCCCAGATATGACTCTAAGATGTGCAATATTAAAAAATAGCAGATAATTTGATATTGCAATATCATGTAAAGAAGCTTTTCTTCCTTTCCCCAGGGAGAACAAAAGACTTAATCGAACTCCACATGTGTCGCTGTGCTTATCACAGCTTACCGTATTACTCTGATTTATGTGGCAGATTGTGAACTCCTCAAGAATTAACAGAAGTTTCTTCCTCAGGGCTGGAATATTCCGATTTCAGTATTATAAAGCTGGGGACAGCTTTAAAAAGGAGCCAAATCTTTCTCTCCTTTTCTCTTTCTTCTGTGTGTGTGTGTGTGTGTGTGTGTGTGTGTGTGTGTGTGTGTGTGTAGGTTTGACCCTCAGTTATCATATCATGGTTTCTAAGGAGTCATTAAGGACACTGATTAGGTTAAGGTACCTTAGAAGGTCATCATCCTAGTGAGCATTAAGGGGTCCCTTAGTCTTTGCAAGATGACCTCTATTTCAGAGGAGAAAAAATGCATTGGGATGCTGAGTTATACAGCTAAAGGCCAGGCCCAGTGTGATAGGACTTAGTGTGGGAAGACACTCTTTTATAGGTCTCTTATACTCCTATATATCATGCCAAGTATGCCAAGATTGCAAGGCCCTGACCACTCTTCATCTGGGCCATTTTTCAAGGTTTGTTTATAACAAGTAAGCTTTGGGGATGAGGTAGTATCCTCCCCAAGACAGAGAGCAGGTTCTCTTACATATTCCTATAAAGCAATAGGGTCTCTAGGTTCAGGATTCCTCTCTTGTAATGCAGTCTACTTCCTGTGCATTCATCTGGGGGAATTGGGACCCAGTGATCTTGCTGACCCCCTGCCTACTTTTTGTTATAACAGTTTTTTTTTTCCCCCTCTGACCCAAGAAAGCATCCATGAAATTGTGACAACTTGTTAGCTTACAGGTAGAATAACCTCTTAGACCCTTTGCAGACCTTGAAAGTTAATGTGAAATGCCTGTGGTTGCTTTCTCCTTCCCCTGTCTATTCCAAAGATACAGTGCTTCTTGTTGGAATATCCAATTCTACTGTGTACAGTCTTCATAGATAGGCCAAAGTCTGAGAAGATCTCAAGAAGCATACTCTATCATTGATGTCTAAGAAATAAAATGCCATACACACATCCCTTTTGTGTCAGACCTGCTCTTTCATGGATGTACTTGATAAATCTTGACTCATTAACCCATTGTGGACAGGGTAGACAGAATCTCAAATTTCATGTGTGGGAAATTGTTGCTGCCTGGGTCTTACCTGTTCAGTTTTATGATATCTGAGAGGAGGTGTTCAGGTCTCTTTCTTAAATGCCCACTTCTGGGCCCTGTCCCCAAATTCAGATTCAGGTTACTTGACAAGCTGTGACTTAAGAAGTTACCTGATGGTGGAGCCCCAGGCACTAAAGTGTAGGCCACTGCCATTGTTCTGTGGAACAACGGTGCCTATGCAAGCACGCAGGTGTGAGCTCCTGAACAATTGCAGCTCTCCTTCCTTGTTCTGAGACTTCTTTCCTGTCTCACAGGAAATAGTCATGTTGTGTTTGTTCTGAGAAAAAAATGTGGCTCCTTTCCAGGTGGGCATGTTCATCCTCAGCTGAAATGGTTACTATTATTATTATGCTTCTGACAGGTTAGCCTGGCCAAGGAGGAGGTGACAGCAGAACTATACCTACCCCAACCCTTACCCCCTCCAAAGGCAGTTCTTCATTTGATAATTTTCTCCTGTGTCCCAGGAACCTTAGATCTGTGATCTACAAGTTCACAGCAACCATGAAAAGTGTGTGTCACACTGCCCAGTTTATACCCAAGGATGTAGGAGCTAATTCAACAAGATCACATAGCTTCTGAATACCAAAGCCAGGATTATAACCTAGAGATATTTGCATTCAAAACCTTGCCTTCCTGTGCGAATGCCTTGCTAATCCCACTTTCTTCATAAAGACTCAGCGAAATGAGATGTGGTCTGTGAAATGCACAGACTGTCATTCCCTAGTTCAAACATCTCTGAAGAATCCAGATCACTCATAGAGTAAAATTTGGTCTTCCTGCCTTTCAGTTTCTCTTTCCAGCTATAGTTCACTCCTAGACAGACCTCAAACCTTAGCCAGATGTAAATATTCATAATTCCCCGTAGTTCATCAGTTTTTCTCTCTGCTTTTGGTCGGGCACCCCACCGCCCCACCCCAGCTTTAAACAGGTCACCTTTTCTCTAACAACCAACTAAAATCCTACCCACCTTTAAAGGTCTTACATATCACCTCTGTAAAGCCATCCCTGATGCCCACAACTGAATATGAACCCTTCCTCTGTTTGACATGACAGTTCTATTTCTAAACTTGAAGGCCCTGAGTGCATATTGCCTTAATGCATCTATATCCTTAAGGCTATGTGCTTCTGAAAAGCAAGTTGTCCCAGAGGCCCAGACCATTCTTGCGCTTTGAACTCACATATCCTGCTGCCTACTAATTATCTCCCCCTGGGAATTCCGCAGGTGTGTCAACCTCAATTCAGCCAGAGCTGAACTCTAAACTCCCTTACAGTTTGTGGTTCCCCCAGTGTCCCTCATCTCAGTGGGTTGCTCTCCTGTACGATTTGCTGTAGCCACAAAGATGGGTATCATTGCTGATTTCTTTTTCTCCATCAACTGTCACACTGATATGTGACAATAATAACTTAATCCTATTGCACCTGCTGCCTAAATATTTTCAGATCTAACACTTTATCTCCACTTCCACTGTAATTTCTCAAGTCTGGGTGGCCATCATTTGCCACCCAGATTATTGTAGCAGCCTGCTGTCTCACTGACCTCCAGACTTGCAGGTTTGCCTCATCCAATCTGATTCTCACTACTAGAGTCAGTGGTAGCCTTCAAAAATGCAAATCTGACATGTCATTCTCCTGCTCAAGGAGTTCTCCTGCTCAGAAATTGCCCTTAGGATAAAATCTAAACAAATGGTTTACATGGGACTTCTTTGGGTGACTTTTTTTCCATTTTATTTTATTTTATTTCTTTTCAGTGTTCCAGAATTCATTGTTTATGCACCACACCCAGTGCTCCATGCAATATGTGCCTTCCTTAATACCCACCACCAGGCTCACCCAAATCCCCACCCCCCTCCCCTCCAAAACCCTCAGTTTATTTATCAGAGTCCACAGTCTCTCATGGTTTGTCTCTCCCTCCAGTATCTCCCAACTCACTTCTCCTCTCCATCTCCCAATGTCCTCTGTGGGTGACTCTTTTTATACCTCTGCAGCCATGCCTTTCACAATACCTCCCTCTTGCCCTTTTAGTTTTGGCTATGTTAAACCCCATTTGTTCTTCAAGTAAGCAGTGCTCATCCCAGCATATTTATTTTCTTTACCTCCAAAGACACACTGCTCCTGCTCCTTCCCCAAAGCATACATTCTTGCCTGGCTACTCCTCTACTCTATCTCAGGTTAGATACAACTTTTTTTTTTTAAATTTTATTTATTCATTTGACAGAGAGAGAGATCACAAGTAGGCAGAGAGGTAGGCAGAGACAGAGAGAGGGGGAAGCAGGCTCCCTGCTGAGCAGAGAGCCCAATGTGGGGCTCGATCCCAGGACCTTGGGATCATGACCCGAGCTGAAGGCAGAGGCCTTAAACCACTGAGCCAACCAGGTGCCCCTAGATACAACTTTTGAGAAGCTTTTGCTGACTTCATGAAGACTGCATTTGTTGCCCTTCATTGTCTTCAGTAACTCTCTTTAGGGTCTCCCCATCACAGTGAAGTGTTTAAATCGCTGCTTTAATGGCCTGTTTCTCTCACTATATGGCTAGAACATATCCATTGGAACCTAGACATTCATGGAAATCTTTCTTGCATGGTATTTGGGGCTACATACAGTTGTGAACTTCTGTGGAGTCTAGTGCATGGAAGGGATGCTGAAAACTTGTTCTTATTTTATATGAGAAGAAAACAAATGTTCCATATGCCAAATGTTTACAATGAGTTGCATAGATTATAAGAGGTAGTCTTGAGTCTTTTAATTGCCATGGCTTTCTTGTTGTTGTTAAATTAATACAGTCTTAGTGGCAAACAAGGGTTAATAGCTATTTAAAAAGGACTTGGGGAATGTAGGAAAGAACTTGTCTGTGTTCATGGTGACATTAATTTATGAGGAAGGGTTGGAGGAAAAAGCCAATCAAATACTGGATGCCAAATTACTATATATCACACAATTTACGAGGCAGTCAAAAGTGTTATTAAATTGGAGACCAGGACAACCTTCTTAATTCATCCTTATGACAGTGATTGTAATGACTCTAAGAACCTGGTTTAACCTGAGTTCATTTTATGAAGGTCTTTCATTTTTAAACACTACATTTATTGAATTTTAAAGAAAGCTTGCCTTAAAATGTATACAGTTAATGCATAATAAAAATGCCTCAATAATCAATCCACATTCAATACTTGGGTTGACATCAGCATCTGTGAGAGGCCTGCGATGGATTCTGGTTTTTAAAAATCAGGTATGGATACAGTGTTCTATTTTTTTTTTCTGGAAAAAATAATTTTCAGATTTTACGATAGTAACCATGCTCTTTTTAATTTTTTTTTTCTGTTTTATGCTTCCATGGCCCTTGACTCTGTCCCCAAATCCTAATTTTTCTCTCCTGGTAATTGTAGGATTCAATCATCCTGGCCAGTAGTGGGCTGCTCTTTGATCATTCTGCTTTGTCGGTGAAGCCAAGCATCCATAAACCCAAGAAGAGCCCTGGTCAAGGATGAGGGCTTGTTGTTATCAAGTGCTTTGAGTCTCACTGACCCCTGACCTTGTGGACTTTAGTGAAAACCATGACTATAGCATTACCTTTATCATTGCTGTTGGCTCCTAAGGTGGTGGGACGTGCTGGGTATAGTAAGCTTGTGTGGCTTCCTACCCTGGCCTTAGCCCCAGCTCTAAGCGCAAAATGGATGCTCAATAACTATTCTGGAATAAGCAAAATACTTCCAGTTATTCTATCTTTTTATGTCTTGACTTTTATAACCTTTTAGTTTATAATGTCAGTTCAAAACTGATGCCTGATAAGCAGCAACTTATGGTGCTTTTTTTCACTGGGGCTGTCTTGTCCAGAACAGTGACATACTTTATCGGAGTCCTTGGGAGAGATACAGCTCTACCAAAGCTTGTGTGTGCTTTGGCCTCCGTTCTCAGAGCAGCTTGTTCCCTTGGCTTTAGCCAGTTAATATATGGTGGTAGAAACTCTGGGGTGGCTTTGTTTTCTGCAAAAGTTGGGCACCCTGGAGAACAAGATGTCATATGATTCTCTCTCCTAAAGGATATGTTTCCAGTGGCCCTCCAGTTAGGACATGGGTCCTGAGAGGGCCTGATACCAACTGGCTTAGGTTACAGACATACGTTCTGAACATAGAGGGCCCAGCATATGTCCAGTGCATTAAAAAGCCCTAATATTTGTCACTACCTTTTCTTACTATTATTTCAGCCTCCTCCTGAATCCATGCTATCTGTTACCTTGGTGATGCTATTTGACTTGTTCCCTTGGTGATGCCATCTGACTTTTGATTGGGGGATGGGGGGGAGTAGGGAACCAAGAAAGATGCCAAAATTTTGATATCTGAGTTGACTCTTGAAGGATGTTTAAGAATTATTCATACAGGGTGCCTGGGTGGCTCAGTTGGTTAAGAGATTGCCTTCAGCTCAGGTCATGATCCTGAGTCCTGGGATCGAGTCCCGCATCAGGCTCCCAGCTCCATGGGGAGTCTGCGTCTCCTCTGACCTCCTCACTCATGCTGCCTCTCACTGTCTCTCTCTCAAACAAATAAATAAAATCTTTAAAAAAAGAATTATTCATACAAACAAGATTAAAATGATGTTTTTGGTGGAAGCAACAACTTAAACCAAGACATGGAGACAAGAAATAACAAGGAGTGATGGAAAATTCCATGGAAACTAGTATGAGGCTGGAATTGAGGGTAGAGAGTTATGGCTAAGTTATTTAGGTTGTGCTAAAGATTATAGACTTTGTTCTGAAGTCAATAAGGAGACACTGGAGAATTTTAAGTGGTGGTAGATTATATGGCCAGATGTTCATTTTAGAAAGTTCATTCTGGCTACAATGTGGGAGGTGGGTTCAAAAACTCAAGGCTGAGGGATTAGTTTGAGAATCTGATGCAGAAATGTTTTTAAGAGACAATGAGGCCTGAGATACAGAGAGGGATGGAGAGGAAGAGATATTGTTCCTGCTCTGTCACAACCTCTTTTGCTCTGTAATTCTTCATTTCTACTGAAGTGTCTGATTTCACTCTAGAATCTCTGTGTTTCTGTTTCTTTCTCTCTTTCAATAGCAGTCAAAGCTTTGTAATAGAAAGTGAACCTCAAAAAAAAAAAAAAGTAAACCTCTAAGGTGGAATTTCAGGAATCCATATTGAGTAGAACAGCAATTTCAGGAGCTAACAGGCATTTATTGTCTTTAATATCTTACCATATTGGTGATTGCCCTGGTTATCTGTTCATAAGACCTTTCATGGCCCTGATCCAGGGTGACTTTCAGGGGCTGATCTATAGGTGTGCTGCTTTCTGCCTTTACTCTGAGCTGCTCACCTAGCATGTCTGACATCTCCAGCTAGACTTACAACACAGAGAACCACCAGAAAGCATCTTGGATTTAGTCTAATATGCTCCTTATGAGGAATGGATGTCCATTGTTGTTCCCTGCTTTCATCGGATGGGTGAGGACATTAATAAAATTTGTTTGTTGTGTAGCCCTACGTTTAGAACATTACTTTGATTCTTTCTAAAATCTGAGACTCTTGGGGCACCTGGGTGGCTCAGTCATTAAGCATCTGCCTTTGGCTCAGGTTGTGATCCCAGGGTCCTGAGATGGAGTCCTACTTCGGGCTCCTTTTTCAGTGGGAAGCCTGTTTCTCCCTCTCCCACTCCCCCTGCTTGTGTTCCCTCTCTCACAGTCTCTCTCTGTCAAGTAAATAAATAAAATCATAAAAAAATCCAAGAATATATGACCAGTGATTTCTTTGTATACACTAATGTGAAAATCTCTCCAAAAATATTCTTGCTAACATCCAGCATATGCTTGAATATGTCCATCAACAGGGAACTTGTTATCTTTCATGGAAAACTTTCTATGTTAGGATAATCTGTCTCTACTTAAATTGTTAAAAAAATATGTATCTTGTGCTTTCCATGCATTGGATTTTATTCTATTTTCTAAACCTATAGAACATAACAGAACTGGATATTCACTGTCAACTTTCGTGTCTTGAAGAGTCCTTTAAAAAAAAAAATCCAGTGTAGTTAACATATAATGTTATATTAGTTTCAAGTGTAAAATATGATAATTGAACAGTTCCATACATTGCTCAGTGCTCATCAAGACAAGTGTCCTCCTAATCCCCTTCACCTATTTCATACATCTGCCCCAAACCACCTCCTCCCCTGGTAACCATTTGTTTATAGTTAAGTTACAGTTAGTTTTTTTGGTTTTGTTTTTCCCTTTGTTTATTTGTTTTGTTAAGTTCCACATATGAGTGAAATCATATGGTATTTTTATTTCTCTGGCTTATTTCATTTATCATTATACTCTCTAGATTCATCCATGTTGTTGCAAATAGCAAGATTTCATCATTTTTTAATTTATTTAAATTCAATTAACCAACATTTAGTACATCATTAGTTTTTGATGTAGTGTTCAATGATTCTTTAGTTGAGTATAACACCCGGTGCTCTTTCTTTTTTATGGCTGAATAATATTCCTGTGTGTGTGTGTGTACCACTTTTTTACTCACTCACCTTTCAATGGACACTGGACTGTTTCTATAATTTGGCTGTTGTAAATAATGTAGTGGAATTACTGGATCATAAAGTATTTATATTTTTAATTTTTTGAGGAACCACCAGATATGAATTTGGTGCCATTGTATTGCCTGTAAGGTGACTGTTACTGTATATTGTCTCTGTTCCTTTCTGGTCTATGTTACTTTTAGGCTCTCTCTTTGCTTAGAGGATGCTTTTCAATATTTCCTGTAGGGATGATTTGGTGTTTACAAATTCTTTTACTTTTTGTTTGTCCTGGAAGCTTTTTATTTCTCCTTCTATTTTCAGTGACAGGCTAGCTGGATATAGTATTCTTGCCCGCATATTTTTCTCATTTAGTGCTCTGAATATATCATTCCAGTCCTTTCTGGCTTGCCAGGTCTCTGTGGATAGGTCTGCTGCCATTCTAATATTTCTACCATTGTAGGTTGCAGACCTCTTGTCCCGAGCTGCTTTCAGGATATTCTCTTTGTCTCTGAGACTTACAAGTTTTACTGTTAGATTACAGGGTGTTGGCCTATTTTTATTGATTTTGAGGGGGATTCTCTGTACCTCCTGGATTTTGATGCCTGTTTCCTTTCCCAAATTATAGAGTTCTCTGCTATAATTTGCTCCAATATACCCTCTGCCCACCCCCCTCCTTCTTCTGGGATCCCAATATTGTTTTGTTGTATGGTATCAGTTATCTCTCAGATTCTCCCCTTGTGATCCAGTAGTTGTTTATCTCTCTTTTTTTCAGCTTCTTTATTCTCCATCATTTGATCTTCTATATCACTAATTCTCTCTTCTGTATCATTTATCCTAGCAGTAAGTGCCTCCATTTTTTATTGCACCTTATCAATAGCTTTTTTGATCTCAACTTTATTATATTTTAGTTCTTTTATTTTTCCAGAAAGGGATTTTATTTCTCAAGAAAGGGATTCTCTCATATCTTCTATGCTTTTTTTGAGCCCAGCTAGCATCTTTATAATCATCATTCTGAGCTCCGTTCTGACATCTTACTAGTGTCCTATTGATTAGGTCCCTAGCAGTCAGTACTGCCTCTTGTTCTTTTTTTTTTTTTTAGGTGAGTTTTTCTGCCTTGTTATATTGTCCAGAGAAGAATAGATGAATGAGAGAACCAAATGCTAAAAGGGTATCAACAACCCCAGAAAAATATACACTAACCAAATCAAAAGAGACCCGAAACCAGTGTGTGAGGGAGAAGAAAGGGAGAAAAAAATGATTAAGCTGGTGAATAGAACAGAGCCACACACTTGGTTTTGGGTATGCTTGAATATGTCCATCAACAGGGAACTTGTTATCTTTCATGGAAAACTTTCTATGTTAAGATAATCTGTCTCTACTTAAATTGTTAAAAAAAAATATGTATCTTGTACTTTCCATGCATTGGATTTTATTCTATTTTCTAAACCTATAGAACATGACAGAACTGGATTTGGTCTGTTGGAAGAAACTATATCCCAAAATTTTAAAGAAAGAAAAACATAGATGTATACAAAAAATAAGGTTAAATGCAATGAAGGGATAGAATATGACTATAAAAATGAAAATGAAAAAAGATCTTTAAAAAAGTATTGATAAGATTAAATAGTTAAAATAGGTTAAAATAAGAAAGAGGAAAAATTTGAAAAAATAGAAAAAAAGACAATAATGGAAATTTTAAAAATTTAACTTTGAAAGACTGAAGGCTCATGGGAAAAAAGCCATGAATTCTATGTGCTATATTCCCCAAGCACTGGTGTTTTGCAGTTCTCACTGATCCAGAAACTTGGTCTTAGCTGGGTGTTCTTGCTCATCTTCTGGGGGAGGGGCATGTTGCAGTGATTCTCAAATGTCTTTGCCTAAGGTGGAATTCCACCACCCTTGCCGGGGGGCCAGGCTAAATAATCTTGTTTGGTTCTGCAATCTCGGTAGCTTTTGTTCCCCGAGTGCTTTCTGTACAGCGTTGGAGGAGGGGAATACAAATGGCGGTCCCTCAATCTCTAGCCCTAGAGGAGCTAAGAGCTTGGGTCCCCCCTCGTTAGTGCGTCCTCAGAGAAAAGCAGTCAGTCATGCCTGTCTCCCTGGTCTCCAGCTGTGCTCTGTGCTCACCTGGCCTGTGACTGAGCATTTTTGTCTCTGGCATGTGTTCCTGTTTGGATTCTCCAAACCCAGCAGATTGCTACAGTGCACTCCCGTGGTGCTGCCCCTGGTGGAGGAAGGGGGATATCTCCCTAGATCTGCCATTTGTGGGGTTCTTGTTTGAAGAGAAGTGGTCTGACTGTGCCTCGATCATGGTTTAAGGTAACCCCAAGCTGAAAGTGCACTCCTCAGCTCAGTTTCTGCAGCCGGCTTCCCTGCTTCGATACCTGGGAGCTCTGCTACACTCAGAAACCCCTGGTCTTTTTGTGACCCCGCATGTCCTGGGACCACACTGTCTCTGTGAGGGCTCCACCCCCTGCTTAGCCTTTGGAGTGACATCCCTTAGTGGAGCAGACTTCTAAAAGTTCCAATTTTGTGCTTCACCGTTCTACCACTTGCCAGGAGCTGGCCCCTCCCTCCACAGTCTATCTTCTTGTATATCACCTCAGATTCACTTCTCCGCATGTCATACCTTCCAGAAAGTGGTCATTTCTGTTCATAGAATTGCCGCTGTTCTCTTCAATCTCCTTTTGAGTTTGTAGGTGTTCAGAATGATGCCAGGTTCTGAATTCCTGGCATCAGAAGACATTTAGGTCTTTACTCCTCCTCCATCTTCCCGACTGCTCGGTATTAACTCTTCTTTAAATGTGGTAGAATTCACCTGTGAAGATGTCTGGTCCTGAGCTTTTGTTTTCTGGAAGTTTTTTTTTTTTTATAACTAATTCAATTTAACTGTTAGTAACCAGTCTGTTTAAATTTTCTATTTCTTCCTGATTCAATTTTGGGAGGTTATCTGTTTCTAGGAATTCATCCATTTGAACAATTCATTGACAAATAATTTTTAATGATTCTGTTTTACAATTGCTTTTATTTCTGTAGTGTCAGTTGTTATTTCTCTCCTTTAATTTCTGATTTTGTTTATTTGAGCCTTTTTAAAAATTTTGATGAGTCTGGCTAGAGGTATCAATTTTGTTGGTCTTTTCAAAGAACCAGCTTCTGGTTTCATTTGTCTGTTCTATTGTTTTTTAGTTTCTGTATCACTTATTTCCACTCTAATCTTTTTTTTTTTTAAGATTTTATTTATTTATTCGATAGACAGCAATTTCAAGTAGGCAGAGAAGCAGGCATAGAGAGAGGGGGAAGCAGGCTCCCTGCTGAGCAAAGAGCCTGATGTGGGGCTCAATCCCAGGACCCTGAGATCATGATCTGAGCCGAAGGCAGAGGCTTTAACCCACTGAGCCACCCAGGTGCCCTCCACTCTAATCTTTATTATTTCTTTTCTTTTACAGTTTTTGGGTTTTGTTTGTTCTTCTTTCTCTAGCTTCTTTATGTGTAAGCATAGGTTGTTTGAGATTTATTATTGCTTCTTGAGGTGGGCCTGTAACACTTAACATTTCTCTCTTAGTGCCACTTTTGCTGCATCCGTAGGTTTTTGGACCATTGTGTTTTCATTTTTATTTTTCTATATGTAGTTTTTTATTTCCTCTTTGATTTCTTGGTTGACCCACTCATTGTTTAGTAGCGTGTTATTTGACCTCCACGTATTTGCATTCTTTCCAGAATATTTTTTGTGGTGCTAGTTTCATAGCATGTGGTCAGAACATATGCATGGTATAACTTTAGTATTTTGAATTTGTTGATACCTATTTTGTGGCCTAATATGTGATCTATTTTGGAGAATAATTCATGTACTCTTGAAAAGAATGTGTATGTTTCTGTTTTAGGATAGAATATTTGAATATATCTGCTAAATCTTTCTGGCCCAGTGAGTCATGTAAAGCCACTCTTTTTTATTTTCTAGTTGGATGATGTGTCCATTGATGTAAGTGGGGTGTTAAAGTCCTCTACTGTTATTATTATTGATTAGTTCCTTTATGTTTGTTATAACTGTTTTAGGTATTTGTGTGTTCCCATGTTGGGTGGATAAATTTACAATTGTTACATCTTGTTGGATTTTCCTCTTTATTATTATATAGTGTTCTTTTTTGTCTCTTTTTACAGTCATTGTTTTATTTATTTTATTTTTAAATAAAAAAATTTAAAGGTTTTATGCATTTTTTTCCAGAGAGAGAGAGAGCATGCACAAGCATGAGGAAGGGTGGAGGGAGAGAGAAGCAGACTCTCTGCTTAGCAGGGAGCCCAACACAGGGCTCAGTCCCAGGACCCTAGGATCATGACCTGAGCCAAAGGCAGATGCTTAACTGACTGAGCCACCTAAGTTCCAGTCTTTGCTTTAAAATCTTATTTTGGGGGTGCCTGGGTGGCTCAGTGGGTTAAAACCTCTGCCTTGGGGCACCTGGGTGGCTCAGTGGGTTGAGCCTCTACCTTCAGCTCAGGTCATGATCTCAGGGTCCTGAGATCGAGTCCTGCATTGGGCTCTCTGCTCAGCGGGGAGCCTGCTTCCCTCTCTCTCTGCCTGCCTCTCTGCCTACTTGTGATCTCTCTTTCTCACAAATAAATAAATAAAATCTTAAAAAAAAACCAAAAAACAAAAAACTTCTGCCTTCAGCTTAGGGATTGAGCCCCAAATAGGGCTCTCTGCTCAGCAGGGAGCCTGCTTCCCTCTCTCTGCCTGCCTCTCTGCCTACTTGTGATCTCTGTCTGTCAAATAAATAGATAAATAAATAATCTAAAATCTTATTTTGTCTGGTATTAGAATTGCTACTTTAACCTTCTCTTAGCATTCATTTGCATAATACATATTTTGCCATCCTCTCACTTTCACACTGCATGTCTTTAGGTCTAAAAAGAGTCTCTTGTAGACAGCATATAAATAGGTCCTGTTTATTAATCCATTCTGTCACCCTATGTCCTTTGATTGGAGCATTTAATCCATTTACATTCAAACTGATTATTGATAGGTATGTACTTACTGCCATTTTTGTAGTTGTTTTGTGTTTGTTTTTGTAGTTCTCTGATTCTTTTTTCTCTTGCTTTTTCGTGGTTTGCTGTTTTCTTTAGTGACATACTTAGATTCCTTTCTCTATTTTTCGCATATCTATAACTATTTTTTGCTTTGTGGTTACCATTAGATTGGTATAGAAAATCTTCTTCATATAGCAGTATGTATTAAGTTGATGGTTGCTTCAGTTTGAATCTATTCTTTACATCTCTCTCCTTGCATGTTTTAAGTGTATGTTGTAATCCTTTACATCCTTTTATTTTTTGAATTCCTTGACAGATTTTTACAGATATACTTATTTTTATTGCTTTTGTGTTTCCTACTTTTCTTACTCTTTCTTATACTCCTTCCTTTCCACTCAAAGAGTCCCTTTTAATATTTCTGGTAGGGCTGGTTTTAGTGATTACAAACTCCTTTAGTTTTTGTTTGTCTGAGAAACTCTATCTCTCCTATTTTGAGTCATACCTTGGTCGACAGAGGATTCTTGGCTGCAGATTTTGTTTTGTTTTGTTTTGTTTTCCTTCCAGTACTCTGAATGTATCATGGCACTCTCTTCTGGCCTGAAAAGTTTCTGTTGCAAAATCCCCCTTATGAGGTTTCCTGTGTATGTAACTCTCTTTTACTTTGGCTGTTTTTAATGTTCTCTCTTTAATACTATTTTTTGCCATTTTAATTACTATGTGTCTTTGTGTGGACTTGCTTGGGTTGATTTTACTGGGGGATATCTGTGCCTCCTGGATCTGGATATTTGTTTCCTTCCTCAGATTTGGGGGGTTTTACATCTTGTTGGATTTTCCTCTTTATTATTATATAGTGTTCTTTTTTGTCTCTTTTTACAGTCATTGTTTTATTTATTTTATTTTTAAATTAAAAAAATTTAATTATTTCTTCAAGTAAATTTTCTGCCCCCTGTTCTTTTCTTCTCTGGGATGCCTATAATGTGAATATTATTATGTTTGATGGAGTTTCTGTGTTCCCTGTCTTTTCTCATTTTGCATATTGTTTTTTCCTCTCATTTGCCCAGCTTCATAACTTTTTATTAGTCTGTCTTTCAGGTCACCAGTTTACTCCTCTGCTTCTTCCAGCCTGCTATTTATTCCACCTAATGTATTTTTTATTTCATTTATTGAGTTCTTAATCTTTGATTGCTTCTTTTTTATCTCCTTGCTAAGGGTCTTCCTCCTCTCTTTTCTGAAGTCTAATGCCTGTCTTTATGATCATTACTTTAAATTCTCTCTCAGGCATATTACCTATATCCATTTAACTTAGGTCTCTTGCTGTGATCTTGTCCTCTTCTTTCATCTGGAACATATTTGTCTGTCTTTTCATTTGTCTAACTCTCTATGTCCCTTTCTTTGTGCCAGGAAAGTCAGATAGGTCTCCTGCTCTTAAAATAATGGCCTCATGAAGAAGAGGTCTGTAGTGCCCTGCAAGCAGTGTCCCCTGTTCACCAGAACCTGGCATTTCAGGGGATGTTTCCTGTGTGTGTTGTGTTCCTTGCCATTGTGTTCTTGTCACTCTTTCCTTTAGTCTAGTTGTCTACAGAGGCACTCTTTGTCTATTGTGAACAGTGTTTGGTCCCCTGTAGGGGAGGAACATGCAGTTTTAACAAGGTATCCCTTAGTCTGCTTATAAAATGAGACAGGCCACAAGGTAGGATGGAGCTAACTGGGCAGATCTATAAAGCTCACAAAGTGGGTGGGATGAGAAATTTTAACAAAGTGTGCCTCAGAGTCTCACTGGGCCCACTGCCACTGGTCCTGCCAGGAAACCAGGTCCTGAAAAATGCCTGGGTCATGTGGTTGGCAAGGTTTATACTGGCCTTTTGGGGGAGGGGACTTGCAACACGTGGACTAAGGCAGGCTGGGCTGGAAGGGGCGGGGCTTGGTGTAGCAGGTTAGGTAGTGAGTGTCATTTTGCTGGTTCTAGCAGGTGGCTATATGTTATGCTGGGGGGCAGGGGAGGGAGATGGCAACTACCAGGTCCTTGGTTCTTGGAGGAATCCCTTAGTGATCCAGTCCCCTCCAGGACATCCTCTGAAATGAGTAAACTCCGTCCCATATGGCCCAGGCAATTTCAAATTACTGCTTCTCTGCTGTATCTCCAGGGACTATTTGTCATGCTGTCTCTTTAAAAGTAGAGACTTGGCTTCCTATTGCCCTTTAGGCTCTCCCAAAACCTAGCCAGCTGATTTTTGAAATTCCAGCCTTTAAGTCTCCTTGGTTGTAAGAATTTATGAAATTTGCTCCCTCCCACCAAATGTTATAGGGATTCATCTTGCCTGTGTGGACTCCCTGGTGTGATAATCTGTTTCTCCCCCTTCTCTGCACCCACTGCCCTCCCTGTCCCCCAGCCATAGTCCATATTGCTCCTTGCCATATTTCTGCCCTTTCTACCCACTTAGATATTACATATTCTTGTCCCTTCATTGTGGAGTTTGTTCTGCCAGTCTTTGGGTCATTTTCTGGGTTATTTACACTGATGTGAGAGTTACTTACTTGTATCCATGGGATGAGGTGAGCTTTAGGGTCTTCTAACTCTGCCATCTTCCCAGCTTCCTTCAGAGGCTCCTGTTCTTGAGGGTAAGTATCCTCTATATCTGTGATTATTTCCAAAATCACATGGTTTCTAATATCTCTACAATTTCTACCTTCCTTTGATGGCATTTCCTTTTAGTGTGGGCCAGCAGCTAGGGCAATTAGCTGTCTAATAAGTAATTGGATAAATTTGATTATCTAATAGTGATCTGAGGGCAAAGCTTTGAGGAAAAGAAGCATAGGAATAGGGGCAAAAGCAGACAGGGAGGAGACCTTAGCATTCAGGACTGTTTCTTCCAGTGTAGCCAGGCTTCTGTATTGCAGCAATAGTGTTGGGGGGAGAGCAGTACTGTAGTCAGCTATAGGCTGCCATCAGGGCTTTCTAACTTGTCTATTAAAAGGAACCCAAATATAGAACATGAAGGAAAGCTTCTGATGGATGTGATGTGGGTTATGACATTGTTCCTAAGCCAGTCACTGTGACTCAATGGATGTTAGTATCACATTGGATGACACCTGTGGTGTATGACTATCTTATAAATGCAGAGGTAGAGGGGTGGGAAGCATTTTTGTTGGGAGCCCTGTCAGAGTTGTAGGGGGACAAGGAGAGGTATCCAGCACTGTCTTCTAGACAGAAACTGTTAGAAGAGTTCAAAGACTTGGTCTTGGCTTTGGGACCCTGGATTTTCATGCACTCTGAAATATTTTCTTTGATCTCAGTTCGCCTTAACAGACCTAGAACTTGACCTTATAATGGAATGGCCATTTAAAGAAAATCTTAATAAGCAATTCCAGCCCAGATAACCTCTCAATGTGATGTTTTGAAAATTTGTTTCAGCCTCTTTAAGCTTAACGCCTGCCTGTACTTTATCGTAATGATTTTCTCAATACATCTCCCCAGAGCATTCGTGCATTGTAAGTACCTTCTGTTTGCTGCTTAAGCTACTTATTAATCACATTCTTTCCTATTCAGCCCTAACCAGGAGAAATGACAATTTTAAGCATTTCTCAGTTACCTACTATAAATTGGCCCGATTGCTATATGATCTTACAGACTATTCCTTGGGGTGTTTCACCCACTCTGGCACCGTAATTGGTTTGCTAAAAAGGAAAAAAAAATCCTGGGTCTTAATGCTGTACTATGGGGTTTTGTTGGAGCTTAAGTTTTCTCTTTTATGATTAAAGGAATTTTAGGTGTATATCATTATTGCAGCAATCACATTTAATGAACACATAAATGTGTACCACAATTTTGGTGAAAATATCCCATTTTCACCATTTATAAACCTGAAAATTGAGGTCCTTTCTCTGTCTGCCCACACAGGGTAGGCTGTGGGTTTGAAAATCTAAGTTGGAGGCAGTAACCATTTACTAAAAATTGTAAAATATCCCCTCTCAATCAGGGCATATGAGCATCATTTATTTTGTCTTTCTAAAAATTCCCTTGAGGTTGCTAAATATTTGCTCAATATCCCTGCCTCCTAAACAAAAGGAGCTGTTTTTTAACCTTTATCACTTGGAGCATGGAGGAAACACAGTGCCCTTATGAGTAACCAAAGCCTGAGCACTGGGGACATGAGGCTGGAGAGCAGGGGAGGAGGATGCAGTGTAAGCTTCAGCAGGCAGGTGATTCCCTCAGTTGTGTCCTGGGGTGGTTCTGACCACTGAGGGCTCCAGAAACTAGGCCACTGTGCCCTGTGGCTTTGGGACCTGGATTTTATGTCACTGGGCTATTTTTGGAAAAGCAAATTAGAAATTGGAGATGGTACTATGTGAGAGAGTTAAGGAAGACTTCCATTTGTCTTATTAACAGTTCTAACTTCCTTCAAGATTCAGTTCAGGTTTTATGCTCTCAGGAAAGTTATTTCTGAACTCCAGGCTGAATTTAGTGACCCTGATCTAAGCTTTTAGCCCCCTATGTTTGCTAGCACCTATGACATTGGATTGAAATGATCTGCTTATATCCAACTTCCTTTACAAGGCAAGGATTCTGTCTTATTATCCTGCACATCCCTGGCACACAGCACAAGCTCTGGTGCAGTAGGTACTTAGTACATGACTATGGAATCCGGCACGAGGTCAGGGCTTGGTTTTCAAGGGATATTTATTAGCAGAACCACAGAAGTGTTCATAGTCATAGACCACATGGATTAGAGTGTGAGGGATTATTTTCAAATGATATTTTGCCTCTGGGTCTTTGATAAAGAAAGCAAAAGGGAAGAAAGAAGTAGTATCTGAGGACGTAGTCCCAGACTGTTGAATTAGGGTTGGGTGGGTAGCCATAGTACCAGTAGGGGTGTATAACTAAGTTTATGGTGGTGGAAAGATCTGGTTGGGGTGAGAAGAAGGCAGACTGTGTCAGGGAGCCTAGATAAAGCCTTCTTCCACAGCAGTCAAGGAGCTGCTGCTCATAGGATATATTTGGGGACATTGATGGCCCCTGTGTAATCTGTGGGAGCTTTGCTGTCTCTGCGGAAACTCTGGTGCCTCCCCAAGTTAGTTGGGGACATCCTTGTGTTCTTTTTTTTTTTTTAAAGATTTTATTTATTTATTTGATAGACAGAGATCACAAGTAGGCAGAGAGGCAGAGAGAGAGAGAGGAGGAAGCAGGCTGTCCGCAGAGCAGAGAGCCCGATGTGGGGCTCGATCCCAGGACCCTGGGATCATGACCCGAGCTGAAGGCAGCGGCTTTAACCCACTGAGCCACCCAGGCGCCCCATCCTTGTGTTCTTAATATTAAAATAGATCCCTTCAAGAGACAGGCCCATGGTCATTGTCTCCCTTATTATATCCAGTGGCCTTCTGGGCATGGCTATAAATGTGGAGGGGTAAGAAGCTAGCTGACCTTCTAAGGCCCCTTCTAAGCCAGGGTTAGTAGAATGTCAAGTCTCTTCCTTAAAGTTGCCACTGTAACTTCATCTATTGGCTTCATCTATTAAATGTACAGTATCATCCTTCACTGCCATGCCTTTCATTATGTATTGTGGAAGGTTTTAAATAACAACTTTTACTTCTAAAAGTCTGCTCCAAGTCTTCCAGCATTACTAATAGAAATCCCAAGGAGTACAGCCTATATTAAAATAGAAAATAAAAAATGCATAAACTGCACCAAGCCAATGTGATGGAAATCTTGCCAAAAACATAAAAAAAGCATATGCATAATATTTTATTAAACCTGAGAAACACATATAAATTCCTCTGTGGGATCCAAGTATATTAGTAATAGACATACCATAAAACTCAGTTACTCAACAGTCATAAAAAACAACACAGACCAAGTAAATGCTGCCATTTTAAAGAAAACATTTCAAAATGAGGGAGAAAAGACATTTAATGTATGACTGCAACTGGGAAAATGACAGTGATGTAGTCAGTGGCTACAAGTCATTTCTGAAGAGCTCCAGATCTAGTGGCAGTAGGAAGGTGCTATGGTACTCAGGGTTTTACAGAGAAAGAGAACCTGATGTTTATGCGCGCACACACACTTTTTTTTTTTTACATATATACCGTTTAAATTTATATATATAACACAGTAATTACACAGTAAGAAATATATAGAAATTATAAGGAATTGGCTTACATGGTTGTAGAGGCTAAGAAGTCCCAAGATCTGTACTCAACAAGCAGAGATCCAGTGGAGCCAATAGTGTAAGCTCCAGTTTAAGTTCAAGTTTGAAGGCAGAAGACTGACATTCTAGCTTCAAAAGAGAGAATTCTTTCTTGCTCAGGCTTTTTGTTCTATTTGGAGCCTCAACAGATTGGATGAGGCCTGCCAGCATTGGGAGGGCAATCTGCTTTACCCAATCTACTGATTCAAATATTAATCTCATCCAGAAACATCCACATAGACACACCTATAAAAAAAATCTAACTAAATATTTGAGTACACTGTGCCAGTTAAGTTGACATATATAATTACCACCGGTGTTGTGTCTTGGAAGTGGTTCAGCAGAGGAAAGACACACCTGATTTTACAGGGGTCGGTATGTAATTTCTGTATAACACCACAATATTCAAAAATTAGAGTAACAACTTTTGGAGCTGAATATAAGATATGCATGTGGCATTTGTGGCTTAATTTATCAGTGTGTATTTTTTGTCCAATATTTTATACCTAAGTGATTTTTCTTCTAAATGTCTGGATATAATTTCTGTTAAAATACATTAGAAGAGGGATACCTGGGTGGCTCAGTTGGTTGAGTGGCTGTCTTTGGCTCAGGGTCCTGGGATTGAGTCCCGCATCTGGCTCCTTGCTCGACTGGGAGCCTGCTTCTTTCTCCTTCTTCCTCTGCCTGCTGCTCCCCCTGATTGTGCGTGGTTCTCTCTCTAGCAAATAAATAAATAAATAAATAAATAAATAAATAAATAAATAAATAAATGATCTTTAAAAAAATACATTATAAGAGACAGAAAAATTGATATTAGAAGAAGGAATTTGATCCCTACTATAGAATATAGCTTTTTCTAAGAGAAGAGGCTCAGAGTTAGTGAATGAAACCAGGATGTCTAATAACTTCTTTATATTCCTGGCAAACCCATAGAGTTCCTATGAGCCTATCATGCTACTGTGATTCTTATATACAAATTTGGAAGGCGAGGACCCAATTTATTTGAATATATTCTGCAGGGAATCATGACTCTTTCTTTCATCATTGTCATCTGCCAAGCCAGAGGTGTTATGGCCTCAGTCTGGGGAATAACTTTGCAGGTTGGAGAACTGAACTTAAAAAGCTGGAACTGTGTGAAGAGTTCTTTTTTTTTTTTTTTTTCTTTTTCCACTATGAATGCATCTCAGGAGACAAATCTAGATGGATTAGGTGTCAAAATGGCATTTGTATAATAAGACTCTTTCAGAATGAAGTAAAGGAAGCCAGAGAAACAGGAATTGTATTTTCATGAAGCGGGCTATGTTTCCTGAACTTGGGAGCCCATTGTTCTGAAGATTTGCAAAGATACAGAACAAATGTAGCATTTTCTTGAAACACTAATTTTGTCTAATAATTTTTTGGGAAAATGATTTTATATTAATCCAAATAGATGGTTCACTGAGTAGGATACAAAATTCACAAAAACATTTTAAGTTGTGACATATGAGTTCAAAGAAATTTCATTCTTCTTGTTAGGTAATAAGAGTTATAAGTCTTTCCCTTGGGAAAGAGAAAAGATATGAAGATATTTTGTTGGAAAAGTTTGGGAGCTCTGGTGAAAGAAGTTGGTTTTTAAACGCAAACATTTTGTTGATTTGCTTGCTGTCTAGCCCTCAGCAATACTGTTCTCTCTTTACCAGTACCTCTTCTTCTCTAAAGTTGAAATAAAGTTTTATTTGTCTAGGCTGAACCAAAATGACCTCTTGAACATCTCTTGGGTCTTTAATTTTCTCTGGGCTTGAGAAGAAAGAAGAGCTTTGATAACATTTGGGGTGATGGTCCATTTTTCTACCCCAGTCAACTGAGTTTTTCATTTGCCCTGTACCTCTAGGTCACGGCCTCAGAGAATCATCTTTAGATAATGCCCCCAAATCAGCAGGATCTCACTGCTGGTTCAGAGCACTTCTCTATCTCAATTCTCTCTCATTGGAAAAGAGTGATGGCAACCACCCAGCAGGTGACAAGCTCCAATCAGCCTGGTGAGGGTAGCTGTGCGTGTGCACACCTTATTAAACATAACCCACGACAGACTGACATGCTGGGAACACTTGCTAAATGGTTTGGCAAAGACATAGGTCCTTTTGCCAAGTGAAGTCTAGAAACTAGAAATCTCAAATCCAGTATATAACAGCTTTATACTGAGGGGCTAGTGTATTTGGAGATTCTAAAAAGTATCAAACCACTGACAGGTTTTTCATTTATTTGCCCAGAAGATGGATCCTTTTTAGGATTCCAGGGCAACTTTGTTTTGGAGAAATCAAATGTGAGTGGAAATGTAGTAAAATGCAAGAAAGTACACATTAGGGTTGTTTGGGATAATCTATTTGTGAATACAGCTGAGTTGTAGAACTATAGGAGACCCTCAAGGCTCAGCTCTGTAGGCTCCTCTTTCCGGGAGGGGTTAAGACAGGATACCAACTTTTCATCTGTAGATATTCTTTGTAAGGTCTTTTACCCTAAAATGATAATCTGGA